>JASANG010003648.1:0-73202 GCA_030248215.1 Enoplolaimus lenunculus
TGTGTCTGGTCAGGAAAACTGTTATTTCTTTTGCGTTTGATTTTGAAAAAATTAATTGAAATTAACCGTTCTTTTAAATTTTTAATCGTTTATGATGTTTATGGTTTAAGTCTTCATATAATGACGTAAGGTAGTATCCTATCTGTTTATTAATCATTGTGTGCTAAAGTTGTAATCGGCATCGGTTCGGCATCGGCTAAACTTCAAAATAAAAATCGGCATCGGCGAAAATTTTAGTATCGGCGGAACAGATGCAATTTAAAAAATACTGTTTCAGTCTATATCCACTTTCTGTACTGGACTTAAATTAAACCTGGTTTTGCTCCATCTATTTTTTCAGTCATAAGTAGGATCGATTGGGAATTAAAGACATGTTTACCATGCAGATGAAAAGCATGTAATGTTTGGGTTCGACATCAAGCTTGCTGATTTTTAAGCGAATGCTCTAATATTGCTTCAGGCATCCCACCGCTCCGTTGTTACTTGTCGACTGTATGTCGATTCTCGACATGAGTGTCAGGCCCGTATCCAGCACACCTTAACAGAGGTGCTAAACATTTCTCATGAGGGGCATACAAGGGTTTTCAATGACTGACTGACAAGTAATGTGAAAAATTGTCTAGGGGGATGTGATAAGTTGTGAGTCACGCCGCCTCAGAATCAACTACTGGGTTTTTCTGTTTTTATGCCTTATAAGAACCTCAACATTATACACATGCATCTTGGTTCTTCCATTTTTTACTGCTACTGCTTATGAAGGCACTACATATGCAGCAATTATTTTTACGGATGTGCAGCATCAGCATGAGCTCATATTTGCCACCACACATCCGCATGTCACATCCCCCGGTTTTTCTACAAAATCGTCCCTTGACCGCCAACTTATGTATTTTTTGGTTCTTCCGCGGCAGTTTGCCATTGCGGTCCCATCGTGGTCACCATGTGATAAGTTGGGTAGACTAGGGTACGACAGTTTCTAGTTCTGAGTTCTAAGCAGCTG
This sequence comes from Enoplolaimus lenunculus, assembly GCA_030248215.1. Classification (NCBI taxonomy): domain Eukaryota; kingdom Metazoa; phylum Nematoda; class Enoplea; order Enoplida; family Thoracostomopsidae; genus Enoplolaimus; species Enoplolaimus lenunculus. The sequence continues at coordinate 1,001 of JASANG010003648.1, forward strand.
AAAATGAAGGACGCTCCCAGGAGGTTTTGAACTCGGTCTACAGATGTTCAGTCCAGCGCGCTATGCACTGAGCCACGCCGTCTCACTATCAACTGCTGAGTTTTTCTGTTATAAGAAGCTCAACATTATACACATTCATCTTGCTTTTTCCATGTTTTTACTGCTGCTGCATATGAAGGCACTACATATGCAGCAGTGATTTTTGTGCAGCATCAGCATGAGGTTATTATTTATTGCCTCCATATATCCGCATGTCAAAACCAGCGTGCTACCGGATGACCCGCTCAGGCAAAAATCCAAAAAATCGGACACTCATTCTTTATAATAAGGTCAAAAATTAGCAAAAAATCAAATGGTTTTTGCAAAAAGTTTCGTATTGTCATGTTGGCATCAGTGCGGCGAGTCGGAATATATCAATTTCGAAATTTTTCAAAAAAATGGGGAAAAAGTGAAATAATAAATTTTGAGAAAATGTTATTTTCTGATCTGTCACATCCGTTCTGAGCACGAAAAGACCAAAATTTTCCAGAAAAGCATATTTCGATTTTGATTAATTTTTCGCACGATAACGAAGGAGAGCCAAAAATTGGAATCCAGCTCCGGTATTTTGACTTGCCTTGTAGCTGCTCTTTTGAGGCAAAAATAGACTTTGAAAAGCAGTTTAAATGGCCTATAAACTATATGTGTAATAATGGGTTCCAACAAGAACTAAATTTTACAGGAAAAGGAATTGAATTTCTTTGCAGGAACGATAACAGGAACCGGAATGTGAAGTAATTTTTATCACCAAATAACGGTTGGACATTTTAGATAACTTGCGAAAAAATTTCTTAAACGAATTTTCAGATATAAACAATTTGCCTCAAATCCGTAAAAATTCCGGTCCATGCATCTTTGAATGCAGACACTGGAACAGGATTTGATTTTTTGCAGGAATTTCGGCCTGAATAAGAATTCCGGTAGAACCCTGATGTAAAGCTGCCTGTTTCAAAGTAATATGTATTGTTTTAAATTAGATGGAAATTGCGAAAAGCTTCACATTCGAATCATACGTATATTTATAAGTTTATGTTTTACTTGTTGTTTTCGGAGTAATATATATTGTCATTTTTTTAAGTTAATTACTATAAGACAATAGCAAGTAACATCTGTGTTTCGACATGACTAATGCAACGAAAAAACCAATAAAATCTGTTCAAGTGTTTGGAAGAAAGGTACGCACATTTGCTCCGAGTTTTGTGTTTAAACCAAATTAAACACTGCGTGCTGAAATGCACCCATATATACTTATTTGCGTAATATATGTAAAGTTTGGCTTGGGGCGTTTTGGATTTAGGCGCTTCTTCACAACGAGTTAACATCACAGAAATTCTTTATAAATTTTGTGGCTTATAGGTATTCAGCTCGACCTGAGGATTCCAAAAATATATAATTGTTAGCGTAATATGTTGTTGGGATTTGGGCGCTCTTTCGGCAGCAAGTTAAAAACCAATGAACTTGTTTTTTACGATTTTTTATTTTTCATTAAGAAGCAGCTTTGTAGGCATGTAACATTGAAAGAATTCTGTTTTGTACAATAGAGTCAAATTATATATTTTGAATTCGCAGATCGAGCTTGTCACGAGTATACCAAAATTTTCGCAAAACATGCTCCTGATTTTTACCGCCTGGCGAAGAAGGCCACTAATTCGTTTGGTACATGTTAGGGTAGGGTTCAACGAGATATTCGGCTCCGCCAAAAACAAACATACGGCTCCGGTATTATAACCTGCCGGATATTTGATCTGAAAATCTTCAAAAAATCCAATTTATAGTTTATTTTAATTGGATTTTGCAAGTTAATGTTACAGAGAAAGTTAGCAACAGTCAAAAATCTGTGCATTTAGCTTGTCGATTGGTAATATTATAGTTCCATTGGTTCAATTTGTTCATTGGTAAAATTCAAAACACAAGTATTATAATCTGTTAGCATTTTTCTGTTACAAAAACCATGTGTACACTAAATATCCAGCTCCTGCATGTTTTGGAATCCGGCGGAACCCTGGTACATGCTTATGAACAGTTGTTCATGTAGTAATTTGTTTCCAAATATCGTTTAGCGTTTTATATGCCATGTATGAAACCTGACTTTGGCTTGCATTTCACATACTGAATTGCTCGTGCGCGCAACAAAATTTATACCTTCTTGTTTCAGAAAACTGCTACGGCGGTAGCTTATTGCAAGCGTGGCCAAGGTCTTGTCAAGGTAAATGGTCGGCCGTTGGATCTTGTTGAACCCCAGATATTGCGATATAAACTAAAGGAGCCAATGTTGTTATTGGGAAAAGAGCGGTTTGCTGGAGTAGATATGCGTATTCGCGTCAAAGGTGGAGGCCACGTAGCGCAGATATACGGTAGGTTTGCGTCAACATTAACGGTTTGCTGAAAAAAATGACGAATTTGGGGAACCGGACGTATATATGTTCAGAAATCGGAATGTACAATTTTTCATTTTAACACTCGAGTTGACTAACTTTGACGATAAACCGGACAATCAGAATCCAGTGCTGAAATTAGATTGCTTTTAAACCTAATAATTAGTAAAATATTGTTAACAAAGTCACGAAGTAGTTATTGAGCGAAGCTAAATTTCGCGAAGCATTTTATGTTTTGTACTGAGGGTCGAAAGATGGATGTCCGTCCGTCTGTCCGTCCGAAAAGAATCTCAGGAACGGCTGAACCGATTTTGATAAACTTTGTTCTTTGAAAGCCAATAATCCTGGGGTGTTAACCTCGCATTGGAGTTTTAAAATGTTTACAAAACCGATAATTAAATAGTTAGCTAATAGTTAATTTGCATATTAGCTTAACTGACAAGAAATCTAGGACTTTTAAATTATTTCAATAATTAGGATTTGCTGAAGGTTTTTGGGTGCGATGAATCCGAATAAATTGTTTACAAACCTCAGAAACCGATAATTGAATGGTTAGCTAATAGCTAATTTGCATATTAGCTTAATTGACAAGAAATCTAGGACTTTTAAATTATTTCAATAATTATTAGGGTTTACTGAAGGTTTTTGGGTGCGAGGAATCTGAATAAATTGTTTACAAACGTCTAAAACCGAGAATTGAGTAGTTAGCTTAATTTGCATATAAGCATAATTGTGTAAGCCTAAATTAGGCGTTTTTACAATGTTTCACTAATTATTTGGGTTACAAGCAATGTAATTTCAGCAATAATGGGTTTTCGGGTGCGAAGAATCTGAATATATCGTCTACACCGCTTTAAAACCGATTATCGAATAGTTAGCTAATTTGCATATTTGCTTAATTGACAAGGCAAAATTAGGACTTTTTAAATTATTCCAATAATTATTAAGGTGGCTGAAGGTTTTTTTGGGTGCGAGGAATTTGAGGAAATTGCTTACAAACCTCCAAAACCGATAAATGACTAGTTAGCCAATAACTAATTTGCATATTACCTTAATTGCTTACGTGTGTTCGAGCTTCGCTCAATAAGTGTAGTCCCACTACGACTGGTATTAACTTATTATTACCAGCCGTAGTGGAACTACATATATTGAGAGAAGCTCGAACACAACTATTCATTTACCGGTTTTGGAGGTTTTTAAACAATTTATTCAGATTTGTCGCACCCAAAAACTCTTTAGTAACCCGAATAATAAGTGAAATATTGCAAAAACTCTTAATTTAGGCTTATCAATTATGCTATTATGCAAATTAGCTGTTAGCTAAATATTAAATTATCGATTTTGAAGGTTTGTATACCGCTAATCTGCAAATTAGCTATTAGCTAATTATTCAATTATCCGTTTTAAATGTAACACAGCGAACTTAACTGCAATTCAATTCGGTCGGCACTCCGGGGAACACCTTCCTAAGTCCGTGGTTACCAAAGCAGGGAAAGCGCTATATTTCTCACAAAAAATATCACAGTGCACTCGCCAAATCAATTAAAGTCAATACTCCCGCGCCCAAAATAGAATACGTACACACTCTAGAACTTCTATGAATGTCGCAAACCTTTTGACGCAAAACTAATACGTACCACTATCACCCAAAAATGAAATAATAGAAGGAAAATATACGATTCCCTTACAGGTTGTATTACTAATAGATCAATAAAACCACTGTTAATCGACAATTTCAATCCCTGGACAACTACCGCCAAAAATTTCTTCCAAGTTACTGCGAAACTTCAACAAGATTTTTAGTTCAGCCCAGTAGCAACAGGTTCCCAGAAATTAATTAGTACGTTTGTATCACACAAACACTAGACCAATATCACGCAATTTCTCTCGAATACACGATCCCGTTCTCTTTAAATATAAAATAGACAGATATGGTACCTTTACAGGACCAGAACTTTTCGTACACAACTCAAAATCTGCGCGGCTCACAATTAAAACACTCGGCAATACCTACTCTTTAGGTATATCAACAAAAAAATTACCATCGCAAACTTTAACAGCTTAACTATACGCCAAAATTTCTCGTCGAAACGCGCACCCAAAATTTCAGTACAAAATACACACGCGTTACTCTTGTTTCGTCAATTCAAATCAATTCTCTAAATCGTCCAGATCAGAAGCGCCTCTTACAAGTAAAATTAAAACAAGTGAACCTTAACAGCCGCGTAATCAAGTACAGATATTCAAGCAAACCGGCACTAGTAAAACCTCGATACAATCCAACAGCATTTCCCCAAACACCTTCTCTCTCTCGACGACTAGTGCCAAGCGCTTATATACGCGCTATTTTAAAGGTTAATTAATAGATGAAAAATTATGGGATCTTTACAGATTCTGCGCATATCATTGATCTCGAGATTAAACAAGGTTTTCTCAAAAATTTTGCAAGTAAAATTCACTAAAAAGTTGTTTTGTCGTCGAGCCTAAGTTTTTAGAACAGTTTTTGAACTTTCAAAACCCCTAAAAACTCTAAAATTTTATGTTTTGACACAAATCCCTTAGTTTTAAAACAAAATTTTCCTCGATAAATTCTCTGAATTTCATAAAAACCCACTATTTTGACTTCTCAGGGGCTTTCGAGTGTGTTTAAATTCTAAGAATTACCATTTTCTAAAATTGTTCAAAAGGGCTAATCGATTGTAATTTAAGAAAAAAATTCATTCTGCGCAAATATAAGCATCCACACTTTTATAATCACTATCCGTAAGGAGGCCATAATTTTAAATCCTGCAGTCACAGTAATTACTAACTAAAACCATATCTCCCACCCCAATCTTTAGGTAGCAACGCAAAAAATCAAATCCTGCTTATCGTAAACAATTTGCACAGAACCCGCATAACAAAGACATAGGGGCGAAAGGCTAACTCCCCCAGCACAGAAATTTTTACAATCCATATAAAAGGATTAAAGCGTTATGATCGCCAAGTATCTGAGCCAAGTGAAATCTATGCATGCCCCTCCCAGGACTCGTTTGAACCCAAACCCACAGAAGGTTTGTCTAGCGACGGGCATGTATTGCACGCAATCAATATTTATTGCACAGCCGGCTGAACTATGGGGACCGCTCAGGCACTCGGCCAACCAATAGGTTCAAAATAAAAATTCTGCACTACGACTTAATAAAAACTGCATTTGACTGCATACGCTCTTCACTATCTGTTTTTTCCAGTCCAATACGCATCCCACGCCCCCTTCAGAAATTACCGGGTCCGCAATCGTATTTTTATTTATTACACTACACAAAAAATACACCTCAAAACGCACCTCTGAATGCACAATATATATACATATACAAAAAACACATACATATTGCACACGTACACTCATATAGAATTTCAGGTTGCAGCATGTAAAGGGGGTGCCGTAAATATAAGCAACCCGGGGGCATCATAATTTTTTATGACTGCTAGTTCAGTTTAAAAATATGAGAAAAATAATTTTGTAGGGGAACAAATAAAAAAATTTACGCCCCTTCTTCAGTAGTTCTGGCCGTCATGCTACATAAAGGTTTGAAGACAAATTATTCAGATTCCTCGCACCCAAAAACCCTTTGTTGCTGAAATTAGATTGCTTGTAAGTGGAACCTAATAATTAGTGAAATCCGTCTCTTAAAAGTCCCAATTTAGGCTAAACCAATTATGCAAATTAGCCTGTAGCTAATAAACGGCTTAAAATGTTAAAACGCCAATGCGAAGTTAACACCTAGGATACAGACTTTCAAACAAAGAAGGTTTATCGAAATCGATTCTGCGGTTACTGAGATTCTTCTCCGACATACAGACAGACGGTCATCCACCTTTCGACCCCCGAGCACAAAATATAAAACGCCTCGTCAAACTCCGAGCTTCGCTCAACTAAGGATGTGCCGATACAAAATTTTTTCCGATGCTGATTCTTATTCAAAAAATTTTGCCAATGGCGATTCCGATTCCAGCTTTAGTACACCATGCTTAGTATACAGATAGGATACTACATTACATCATTATGCGAAGATTAAAAACCTAACAACCATAAACGATTATTTACGTTCGTCTGATCGGTAATGGAGCATCTACGTTATAACGCTTGCGCAGATGCAAAAAATGTCCAGTTTACCCCTACAAAGAGAGTACGTTTTACAATTGTAGCTAGAGTATCTGGACATAAATAATGGTGTGCTTAGATAGTGGTGTTTGTCCGCAGTCTGTCGTAAGGGACTCGGACAAAACACAATGCGTTTTTTGGGCTGTATGGACATTTTAAGGTATGTGCAGAAATGCAGATATTGTTATAGCGTTTTATTGGAAATGTGCGAAGTTTGCGTATATACACGCAGACAGTTTTGTTTAAATAGTCCCTTCGGAGGGACTCAGTAAATTTGTACACTGCGCATATGGCATAGGGACAAAAACATGTTATTGCCGTAAGGTTAAGACAAATATAAGCTTCCAAACTGGCTATGTTTATTGTCGGTACTCTGTAAGGATAAGTTATTCGCGTAAAGACCTACTGTCTTAGCCCACTCTGTTCACACAACGTTGATCCTCGGCGGGACAGGACAATTTTTTACTTTTTCGCGAGCGTTATAACGTGGATGCTTCATAATGACCAGCGCATGTTTTATTTGATTCTTCAATTTCAGATAAACTAAGGTCTGGCTGTTGTCTTTGGTTCAATTTAAAATAGCACTTTTGCTGTCGTATCATTCAGCTGCAATTACTTATTTTTAGCTATTCGTCAAGCAATTTCGAAGGCTTTGGTTGCATATTATCAAAAATACGAAGATGAAGCAAGTAAAAAAGAAATGAAAGACTTGTTGGTTTCATACGACAGAAGCCTACTTGTAGCAGATCCGAGAAGATGTGAATCCAAGAAATTTGACGGTCCTGGAGCCAGGGCAAAGTACCAAAAATCATATCGTTAATTGGAAAGTGCTATTTACCAGGGTGTAAACGGATAGTAAAAATCGGAAACGGTGAGTGATCAAAATAAAGGAAATAGAAAACGGATATTAAAGTATAAAAGTCTCAAAAATGTTTATTTTTCTGCTAATACGATAAAGGCGTGCAAATATTCACCAGGTTTTCTAAAATTTTTAATTGTAGTTATTTAACAGAAACGGACACCTGTTTTACCGGAAACTGATATCCGGTTATACCCTGCCACACGCATGTTGCTACATATGTGGTAGTGTTGTTGCTTGTTAAGTAAATCGTTTATGTGCTGTCACCTGGTATGAGCGATAGCCACGGTTTGCTAAGCATTATTTTATTGGCACCAGCGTTAAATGCAAGGTACATCAAGAAAATAGACCGAAACGGACATTACTATACATTATAACTGGAGTTTAAGCTTCGAAGAGAAGTTAAACTTGCGCTAATAAAATATTAGAAACTTATAATACATCGCGGTAGCAGTAACCATTTGGGTATCAGAACTAAAGCCAGAGAGTGATCTGGGGTTCTAGCCTCCGGTAATCCAGGTTCTAAACCCTTTCAATTAAAAATTGTGGCTAGACGCTTGCATGTAACTGTGGTATCTTTACGTTTAGTTTAACTCGGGTATATTTGGCTTTCAGTCAACTTGTTTCCATTCATATTTACTGTCAGAAACGTTTTTATGATTCAGTATGAATTGAATATATTTACATACCAATTTTTCCGCAACCTAGCATTTATTTTTTATATACTGCAGGGTACAACTGGAGGTCTGTCTCCGGCTCCGGTACAATTTTTACTCGAGGTTCCGGCAATAGTAAAGTTTTGCATAATTTTGCAAAATTTATCGGTTAGCGCATTTCGTTTTACTTTTGTCACAATTTTCAGGAAAGAATTTCATAAATTTCGCAGAAAATTAGCGTAAAACCGAATAACTTAACAACATATCGCAGGTTTTGGCTAAAATTAATTAACCATCCCATCATTGTTACGTACTAATTTCGCCTCACCTCCGCATCGTCTGTCAATGGACCCTCTAGTCTATGCGCAAATCTAAGCCTACACCTAAACTTCAGCCCAAAAAACGTAGGCTCATGTTTAAGCCGAAACCTGAGCCTAAAACCTAAACTTCTGAATAGCCTAAGCTTTTGGGAAATTTGTATATTACCCGGGTAATTAGAATTTTTTTAAATTAAGATATTACTCAGCAAGTTAGGAGGGACCTGTTCTATACATGGTCCAATTTGTGTCACTTTTGGCTGTTTTTATATGCGGAAATGTATGAATATGTGCCAAAATTTAACATGTTTCACATGTGTGCATCCCCTCGCCAGAAATTTCTGGATCCGCCACTAACGTACAATGCTGTGCATCACCGGAAGCACTGTTCCCCAAAGCACGTCAATTTACTCAATTTCTACATAGCATCGCATAATAATTTATAAACACATTTTTTAACTTGCGGTGCCGGATGTCGCCGCATGTCTTGGTTTTTCTATAAGCAAAAGTAATTTCAAAATTAACGGTAAATTAGGTCCGAATTCAACTCAATGTGTTGCTTTTGCACAGGATACACGAAAAAATTCTTAACTGTTTAAATCCTGGTTCCGCAGTAGTCCATTTATAAAGTCACAAAAAATGAAGTATATAAGTATTCAAGTTTTAAAAACAAAAATTTAATTGAAACCATTAGCAAAGGTTTATGAGGAGCCAAATCGGCATTATATTTCGCAGGGTACAACCGGAGGTCTGCTCCAGCAGAAATCGGGCTACGGCTTGTAGGTGGCTGTGCCACACTCATATTATATATTTCAACCTAAAAACTAAAACAAATCTAAACCACATCCTAAACCACACCTTAACGGAGTCACCGGCTCCGCCTAGTCTCTCTTAGAACTTGAGTTAGGCTTAGGCGTTGCTAAACGGCGCAGGAAATTTATAAATCTATTCCTGGCAGCTGCGTCCGCAAGGTATCAGTACTCAGGGGGCCTGCGTGGCCATTTAATAAATATTTTTGCTGGCTTAAAGTGCCAAAGCACTTAGCTAGGGGGTAATGGGGGTTTATGTTGTTGTTGTTGTTATGGGTTTATTGTAATGTGATTTTAGGTGTCCTTAAGGTGTCTAGGACTCCCGGGACACCGAAATATGCAAATCAGCTCAATATGGAGGCTGGGGTTAGCCAGCCTCCATATTCCTATTAGATTTTCAACTTACGGGATGCAGCGGTTTCTTTTTACGTGCGAGTTATCTGTTTGAATTGGTTAAATTTTTTGCGGTTATTGGAATTTGAGTGATTTGCGGGCAATACTGGGATACTTGGATACAGGCTTTACTTGGAATATCAGTCACGGTAGCTCCAATGTGAGCACGGTGAAACCGGCATAACCAGGGATTCGTTGACGGAAGCGCATAGCGCGGAGCCTTCGAGTAGTACCATGGGAAACCGGGGTTACTTGGGGGTATGTGTTAGGGGATTCTTGGGGGATATATTTGGGAATTGTTCTGGGGTTGCCGATTCTAGCGGGGCTAGTTTCGACGGTTTACTTGGGGATTTCTTGGGGTTTTTGTACTGTTATTTGGGGGACTTACGGAGTATCCGGAGTTTGTCACGTTAAAGTTACATTTGTTTTGTACAGTGTGAGCTTGTGACTTCGAATAACAGGGTTAAGTTATCGTAGTTGACGTGCGGAAATCACCTAACAAAAGAACTTTCGGCACTTTCGGAAAATATAAGGTCGGCAGCATAAGCATATTACTCGTTTACTTGTTGTATTCGGTACTCGTGCTTTATTGAATATATATAGCTTTAATTCGGTGTCGGGGGGAATAAAAACGAAAACGACTGCAGTTATTGAACCAGAGCGATATAAGCGTCATTGGAAACGGACCTGAAACGCGGAGTTGGTGGTTTCAACTCATAGCCGAAATCACGAACTATTCACTCGGTTTCGGTAGAATTTTTGACGGAGGTTCCGGCAACTTCGGTAGTAAAGCGGGTCCTGAAGATTTGGACCAATATCACTTTAAGAAGAGTAAACAACCGAACATATTCCTAAGTTTAAGCCTCCTTAGCGTAATAAACACAAGTCTAAACTGAAGCAAGCATAATCCCAAGCAAAAAAAATAGTCTAAAACTTAAGCCCTCTATAGCGAGCAATCTAGTGAGAAAGCGGGCACTAGCGCATCCCTAGCCGGTGGGCGGGCGTACGCCCCCCTCGGAATTTTTTTGTGATGAAATGCTAAGGTACGTGGTTCTTTCTTCTGGGTACGAAAAACGACTCGCGTTAAAGGGAAGGGTGGCATTCGATTATTGTACATTCTACGCTTATAACAATCAGCTTGTGGGTGAAGGTATACTTCCTTTACAGATCAGGTTAAATAAAACAAGTGCTTAAGAAACAAAAATTTAGGTTCGGATGTTAAAAAATGCCAAATCGAGTTTCGGATATCCGAGATATGAAAAAATATCCGACGCTCATTGCCCATCACTACATATGACAGTGTTGAGCAAGAAGAAGAAAAAAGTTTTTATAAAGAGAAATGTTTTCAAGATCATTCTGAAATAAAATGAAAACTTCTGACAGTGTCTGTGATTGGAAAAAGACCAATGTGAAACAGCTCTATATTTAACAATAACAATGCGAAGAATTTGGTTGTATATTCTGACTCAGGTTTCAGTAGGTACAGAATTTCTCTGCGTCAGCTCTAGCTACTTTTGCGGTGGTACAATTCAAATTATTCAAAAAAATTTGGCCCATATATACCTTACTGCTGTCTCAAATCCCACCGTCTCAGTTAAAAATTTTAATACCTCTTGTTTGTGGTGGGATTTTGTGATTTCAATAGAATTCATTGCAAGCAATTCCTTTGGCTTAGTCTTAGGCTTTTTGTATAGGATTAGGCAATCCTTTCGCTTAAGATTAGGTCAAGCAATAGGAAGGCTCAGTCTTAGGCTTAGGATTAGGCAAGGATCCGTCTTAGGCTTACGTGAGAACTTGGTCTTTAGGCGTAGGATCTGGCGTAATGCCTGAGATGTCTTAGCCTTATGTCGGGTTCACGTTATACCTGTGGCAGTCGGGTCACGTTTTGTCCCATGTTAATTCGACATCAACATAAATTTTTGTTACCATCATATGATACAGACAGACAAAAGTCGAATATTATGTGATATTGCTATAAAAAGCGCGGAAAAACAGGTAATCTCAACATACAAGTGTTCGAATGTCAGGCAACACTATAAGACACATTGGAGAATATTATATATTCTAAATTAGCAGCATATATGAAATGGTATTCAACGGATATGGAGGACCATATCATATTCTACTATACAGATTAAATGTATCATACGATATTTCACTACATGTAGTTTAAAACGTTTCATAGACTATCCGCCAAAATTTGGATGATCTCGTCAAAATTTGAATTTTCTTGCTAAAATTTGAATTTTCCTGCCAAAATTTGCATTTTCCGCCAAAATTTGAATTTTCCGCCAAAAATATAATTTTACCGCCAAATTTTGTATTTTTCCGTCAAAATTTAAATTTTTCGATATAATATTAGTAATTATTTTCATTGTCTCGTAATATCTTATGATACTAACGGAACATGTCTGTTGATATATTCCGCCATACGCAAACTTAGTTTACTGTTGGCTTCGACTTTAGGCTACAGTTTAGGCTTAGCCTTAAGCTTAGGTTTAAGCTTAAGCTTTAGGCACAGGCTTAGGCTGAGGCCTTAGGAATAGGCTTTGGTAAAATATAGATTAAATCTTAAATGATCCTCAGATACGTTTGGGCTAAATGTTAGGCTTATGCTTGAGCTTAGGTTTAGGCTTAAGCTTTATGAGCAGGCTTTAGTTTAAACATAGATTAGATCTTAAATGAGAATGACCCTTAGACTAAACCGTACGCTTAGGCTTATGCTTTAGGAGCAGGCTTTGGTTTAAAGCATACATTAGACCTTTAATGACCTTTACACTTCCGAGGCTTTAAAAATAGGCTTTGGTTTAAACATGGATTAAATCTTAAATGACCTTTGGGCTAATTCTTTATCTTATTCTGAAGCTTGCGCTTAGGTTTGGGCCTCAGGTTTGGTTAAGCATGGACTGGACGCTGAACGGCACAGCCTTTAATAGGCTAACGTTTTAGGAATTTGCTTTGGTTTAATCATGGATTAGATCCTAAATGACCCTTGGGCTAATCTTAGGCTTACGTTTAAACTTGGGCTTAGGTTTAGACTTAGTTCAGGCCTAGGCTTTAGGAGCACCACACCTTCGACTATACCCAGATACCCCAAGATCCCACCTGCGACCATATCCTGAAATACAACAATCCCAAAATCAGACCTTCGACCATATCTTGAAATCTCAAAATCCCATTTTCGTTCATATCCCGAAATCCCAAAACCCCACCTTCGACCATATCCCAAAATCCCAAATTCGACCATGGCCCGCAATCCCAAAATACCACCTTCGACCATATCCCGAAATCCCAAAGTACCATTTTCGACCATATCCCGAAATCCCACCCTCGGCCATATCCCGAAATCCCACCTTCGACCATACCTCAAATTATTTTGATAGAATGTTGGAATTTTCGGACGGCAGCGACGTTTACATGGGCCAACAATTTTATGCACAATAGCATATTTTGGATATCCGGATAAATATTTCTTTTCGGATACATATCCGGATATCCGGTGAACAGCTATAACTAAGACATAATTGTCTTAAAAACAGTATTATAAATTTTGAATTTGTGTTTTGGGTCCCTGTTGCGTTATACATTTATTACGTTGTCGAAAAGCAGACCAGTGTTTATTAAGATTAGCGTTAGTAGAAATACAGGAAATAAAAGATCAGTATAAACAGTTAATATTGTTGTATAGGCGATAAGCTGTCAAATTACGAGTGCCCCCTAGTAACACGTAGTGACTCTAAAACTTTCAAAGCATACTCCGAAGAGCAATGTAGTCGTTTAGCCATGAAATTTAAAATATGGTCCAAGAAAAACTAAAAAATTATTTTTCTATAATTGCATTTCACTATGCTTAACCCCTTCTCACATTGAGTTGCCTATAGGCAACTCAGCGCAGTGTATATACGTTAAATAATATATATCGCACCGTGTTTAACAATTGCAACACGTATACATAGTACTAAATCACCACAAGACGTGAGAGCCCCCTCGGGCTCGAGCGTCAAGCTCCTATAGCTGAGTGGCGATGGTATACGCCTCCCACTCCAGTCACTGGAGTTCGAATCCTAGCATAAAAGTAGGTCTTAGGGGAAATAGAAAATATTCATGTGAGAAAGGGTTAAGCGAAAAATTTTCAGTTTACTATCTATAACCCCTTCTCACATTGAGTTGTCTATAGGCATCTCAGCGCAGTGTATATACGTTAAATAATATATATCGCACCGTGTTTAACAATTGCATCTCGTACACATTGTACTAAATCACCATAAGACGTGAGAGCCCCCTTGGCTTCGAGAGTCAAGCTCCTATAGCTGAGTGGTGATGGTATACGCCTCCCACTCCAGGCACTGGAGTTCGAATCCTAGCATAAATGTAGGTCTCAGGGCAAATAGAAAATATTCATGTGAGAAAAGGTTAATATCCGTTTTTAGTTTCCAACATTTCTGTCTTCAGTATGTTTTGCTTCGCTCTATTATATACACAATAAGCAGCCACATGCGGCTCCAGTTTTCGATGGGGTCGACATTATATTGCGGCAAAACGTTGATTATGACTTTCGCACCTACAGTACATTTACGCTCAGAATTCATCGCTTAATAATTGCGGTTGCGTTTGTGGTCGCGGTTTTATAATCGCGGTTGAATTGTGTTTGCTCGAGAGCAACCGCGTCTAGAAACGCGATTGCGGTCGCAGTTGGAACCACGGCCGTAAGCGCGTTTAGGAACTATTGAAAAATTTAATACTAGCAATGGCGGTTGCCGGTATTTTCGCAGTAAGTGCGACCAGTTCAAATCGCCCTTGCAAGGGATTGCGTCAAAAACGAGCAATCGCGAAAAGAACCGCGGTTTGGAACGCGGCCGCAATTACTCTTTTCGCCGGTATAATACCTTATACTTGAACATTCGTTAAGTCACTCGTGCCATCAGCCCCCTGTATCTACCTAGTTCGGCGGCATACAAAAATAACAAAAACTAATACACATACCGAATATAACAAAAACAAACTTTAACTTTTATAATATTCACATAACGAACACTCTCACTGCGTCACGAACCAAAAATTTTTCATTCGTTCGGGGGCAAATCACAAATTCAGCAGTTACGTCATTTCTATCTGTTTGTGTCAGACTTACTGAATTATTACCACCTGAGTTCGCGTTGTAGCTCGATGTAAACTTCATTGCCTCAAGTGCTTTTTGTGAGTAAACCATACCGTTTGGTAACATCATTGGTGGATTGTTACCATCGAGGGGTTCTCCAGTTTGCGCACAGATTAACCGCGACTGGCTAAAATGCGCAAAGGGAACGTCACTTGCTAGCTGTCGCGCAGCACCACACGGAGAAGCACATATTGGACATTTCCTCGACAACTGCCGGCTAGAAAATGGTCCTACCGCACGGCCGTCTTGTGGACTACTTGTTCCAGTTGTTGCTTCGTTTCCATTCTCTTTTGCGTTGTCATTGGCGCCGCGAGAATTCTCGAGTGATCCGTCTCCAGCGCTTAAATCCATCATTACACAGTCGTCTGCAACCACAGCACATGCGTCTCCAGTTGCGGCTAGCGATTGTAGCGTATGCTGCCGTGATATTTCGTCTGCGTCTGACTGCGGCAAACGTTCAACTGGTGAAGGCCCTATATTGTCTTCAGAATCATCACCAAAACTATCGAAAATCGACGAGCCAGGAGTTGTAATGACGACAACTCCCGATTCTGACACCATGGCTGCGGCGACACTACCACCCGACTGTACTCTGCTCTGAGAGTTGGCTTCCATGGTTACAGGCCGCGGAAATCCAGCTGGGCGTTCAGCTTTGCTCGTATTCACAACTGTAGGAGGGTCAGCGTAGCATACTGGCGTTTTAAGCGCAGACAAACCAGCTTGTAGGCATACAGAAAAGGTGGACTGGACGTTGAGTTGAAATATGCGAAAATTTTCCGAGCGAAATTCTTCCAGCAAACGCTCCCATCTCGCGTCAGAGAACAGCGCACGATATGCAGGAATTCGTGTATCGGGACTATACGCAAGAAGTCCCATTAGCGGAGCAAGCTCATCGAGCTGTTCTTTGAAAATCATCGCAAAATGCTTTTGCGCATACTTCATTGCCTCAATAGATCGGCCTAAAACTATTCAAATTTGACAGCCCATTACGCGGACAATTAACTGCAATATCAATTAGACAAAAATTCGCATTGACCAAAAGTGTCAACTAGTAAAAACTCATAGTAGCAGACAATAGTACAGTAACCAAACACATAGTAATAGCTAATAAAATGAATCAAATTCTACGTATGCGATTATTTTATTAAACAACCAGGGTGGCACTGAATCCGAATCCATGCTAATTTACCGAAAACGAATCCGATCCTTGCAATTTGCAATTGCAAATATATCGATAATTTGTTTCCGAAAGCTAACGCAAATCCAGCCGCGTAACTTTTGAACATTTATATTGGGAATTCTTCACACATTAACGACCTGCGATCAACTTTTCTCGCAAACAACAATTAATTCGTGCCCGAGCTCAGTTCGGGGACTGGCGATCAGAAACATTTCTATGACAAGTTGTTTATAATTTTTACTGTTTAAAAATGTAAGCATACATAGTCGAATATTGTTGGATTCGAATTTTGGATTAGTTTTTTCACAACCAAATCCGCATCCAAACCTCCAATCCGATTTTAATCCGAACCTTTGTTGACACCCTGTAAACAACTAATAAAATCGAACAATTTGCTACTAACACCACAAATACCTTGTCTGATTAATTCGATAAATTCTTGTTCCCGCAATAAAAGTTCAAAATTAGATTTGATTCGACGCAGTTTTGAACGATTTTCAGCGCACCATTCCAGAGCTTCCGCAGTTCGATGTTGCTTTAGCGACTCTTCAATCTCTCGTGCACGTTCATGAATTGGGCAATTTGTCAAATCATTTACTTCGGTTTTAGACGCTAAAATTTGCGGCTTGCCTTTGAATAGAAGTAAGAACCACAAAATGAACCAATTACATCAATAACTTTTGAAAAATCTTGTAGAAACCAAACAAAGAACACAGATATCTAGTTTCGTTTTTTGTTTTAGGAATATCAAGTTGTCATGAAACTAATCAAACGTGTAAGTACAATACTAATTTAACGTAATAAAGTAAATCTAACACTTTTGAAAATGCAGTGGCGGTGTGTAAACGCCAGAATTTACCCAATTGCAATGCAGTGTCGTGATAGTTGGCTCGGAGCAAATATTCCACCAAAATGCGATTGATCCGAGTTTTCTTCCATTGATCCGTGCGAGCGTCTTAAAAGCATAGTAATTAAAAGAAATAGGAATAAACCGGCACATCAACAACCAACTTAACTCAAGCGTTTGAGCCATTGGAGATTTTTGTTTTCAGTATTTATCAACCATTCACCACCAAAACGTTACATGGTTCAAGTAGGCACGTTATTGAGAAAGTTGCACTACTGTATCGCAAAACAAAGATGTTAAGAAGTTTTAAAATCAACACACAATTTATGACTGTATATTAAAACCTGTTCTTACCTGAACTGGCTTCAGGAGACACAACCCCAATACCTGCGCCTATTTTCAAGTGCTCTAATCGTCGTTTGAGCTGTTTTGACGTGTCGAGTTCAACTGTTACACCTTCTTTCACCTTTTGTTTTAATGTTGACAAACACTCGATGAGACTATCAACCAAATTGTTCACCTAAAGTTGAGGTAAGGCACAGTTAATATGAAACATTCTGCACAGGAAAAGCAGCACCATACTAAGCAGTTAGTCACCGCCATCGGGCGGTGGTTCTGTTTTCGCTAGCGTCAGATTTGAAAGATATATATGTTGTAAATAGGTAAGAATGTTTTTAACATGCATGCAATATAAAACTTTTTTACAGCAAGAATGTTTTCTAAAATAAGAAATTTGATTTTCTTTGCCAGTGACATAGTGCCATCGCCACGACGATTTGAAAACTGCTCAGACAGAAAACTAACTTCAGGTACTCACTTTTTTTGTAGTATGACTACTTGATTTGTAGTTTCGGGGCTTGTATTGAAGTTTAATAAATGGATTAGTTTATTTTGTTAAAAAGAAATATATAAAATTTCAAAACAGTTTATATGCTTGTCGTGCAAAGCAGCCCCTGAACAGAACAGGCAGACGGGGCACGAACGTAATAAATATTAAATAGCATGAAAATGAATAACTATTTCTTATGTATCGTTTGAGGTTTGAACGAAAGCCAATTTTATATACTAAACTAAATTATTTAGCTTCAGACTCAGCTCTTTTCATGTATTTTGTAACCTGACATGTGTAACCTGAAACAAATACAATGTGACTGCACCTGGAAAACACACCATTTTAATTCTTCGAAATTTCTATCGCCAGATATTCGGTAATAGAGCATAAAAACGCTGTGAGGCACAAACCATTCGGCCATTTTTCGAAATACCCTTTACTCCTAAACTCCCAAGTCCAGATTTCAGTCAGAAAGTAAATCCAGTTGCGCAACCAGGAACTTTCGATGAGCCAGGATACATTTCTCATTCCGGGCTTTTACACTTTTAAAGCGCGTTTTATGCAAACTTTTCGCAGTTAAGTTCGCAAACAATTGCGCTGAAGGCACAAAATGTTTGAATTTGTGTTGCAACTCGCCGGATTTGTAACGTATTTGGCTAGTTACTATATTGTGAGTTTCAGATCATCAATTATCATTCTAAAATCTAGCGTGGCAGGGCTAGTTGGATGAATCCCTCCGTTTTCCATGGATTTGGCACTGAGTAAATCTATCATAAATGTGAAAATACGTATATATTCTTGTTGCGAATGTATAAGAATATTAATTTTCGCCAGGTTTCAAGAAACCGTGCATAAATAGCTGAAAAATAAATTCATCGTTTTCTGAATATTTGTATCAAATAAAATTTTGTATCTTGAAGATTTACAACTTTATCACTTTCGCCCCCAACTTGGAATCGAAATCCGAAAAACACTCTATACACGAATTAACTTCAATCTATTAACCCCGACTACGCCACAGTGCCGGCTACTCTTGTTGTGTTGTTTGAGCATTATAAATAATATGGTGGATTGGATGCCATCCTGGCAGCAAGCTGTGCTTGCAAAAGGTTTCGCTTTTAAAAAATTATAGCAACTCATATTATTGTCTTAAATACCTCTCCGACAGTTACGCGCGAACAGTCCACCTTCTTCAGTGTTTCTTTGAGCTCATTACTTGAAATATTCGCACGCGCAATTTCTTTATCGATCGCTTTTTGCGTGCCACGATAATTCTTGTTCAACAACTCATACGGGACTTTCAGCGTTGGATACTCCAAAGCACGAACATCAGCCATTCCAAATATCTGATAGTTATAGGTTTTGAGAACAGTCAAACCAAGGTAACTTGTAAAGTTATAGCGAGACGCAATTACTGCTAAAAAGCAAAACAATTATTGCAGTGCAGCGTTGGTTTAGGTAAATTATCCAAGAACAAGTTTAATTATGATGACAAAAATGTTGAAAAAAATCAATGGAACACGGAGTACTGTGCGGACCGATCGAATTAGCGTCAAAAGTTGCGTTTTTACAGATCCTGACGGTTCCGGCTGATAAGCGAATGACGCTGACGGACCACTGCCTGAAACAAATAGAAAATGAATTAGTTTCAATACTAAACACACAAACGCTAAAAATGTATTAAACCATAGGCAGTACAAGCATGAATAATATCGTTAATCCAATATTTACCACAGTCAGGTGTAACAGCGGCAGTTAACAAGTAATTGATGTTGAACTATTTTGAAATTCAAATGATTTTCGAATACCAACTCTGTTTGACTACACTGTACTGTGTTTGGTAAGTAAATCAGTACGATCTTGTACTCTAAGCTTTACATACGTACGTATTTGAATAATCAAAATCGTTATACTCTAAGGCTCATAGGGCACATAATAAATAATGGTAAAAACCAATTTAATAACTACCTACTTTGACAATCATAGTGTTTAACTCGAAGCATGGTGCGACAGAACACTAATTTACCGGATACTGAAACCGGATATTGAATTTTACTGGAACCGGAAACTAACCGGATGATGTAGCATGTAAACATGATCACTGTTGAAAGTTATTATGCTTTGAAATTTAGAACGGGTTACCACGCCTTACTGCTGCTAAATCTCCATCCCAAGCAAAGAGAATTAACAAACCAGATATAATTAACAGAGCTAAAACTAACCAAAGTACTTGGATAAAAACCGTTCCTCGTGTAATATTGCAATGGCGTTGACAATTAGCAACGATGCTTCCAGTAATGAATACAGGCCAAACGCCATGGAATAAATATAACTATTAAGTAGTCTAGTAAAATAAAATCAGTACGTAATAGAGAGTGAACATGGCCAACAATTTCGCAGTATATACATTTTTATTACGGTCTAACCAAACATTCGACTTCGTCCAAAACTCGACATCCCGCTTTGGTATTCCACCTTGTCGTATATATTTACAGCTGAAACGTACAGCATAACTTAACACCAAAATCCCTATTGAAACAGTATTATAGCATACTATAGCAAATAGCATTAAACTACATAGTTTGCTTACGTACAAATTTTATTGAAATGTGCATTTAAATATCCGCCTCCAGCAGAGTGTCAATGAAATTCCGGTTCCGGCATTTTTTCACCTTTCGGTTCCGGTAAACTTTTACCGGAATTAAAAATTTCGGTATTAAATTTCGATCGGAGGAAAAAAGCATTTTACAAAAATATGACGATAAAATAAAACAGTTTTCATTCATTAGTATGGTATATAAACCTTGACAATTTCCGAAATTAAACCATCGAATGTAGATTTCGCTTCCTTGGACTATGAAAATTTAAAAGATAGCAAATTAAGCAAATAGCAGGGTGCGACAGGAAAACAAAAAATGACGGAGCAGCAGATGCATATTTGCCACTGTAACAACTACTGTATTCCATTATTCTATGTGTTTTGTAGCATTGCGTGCAGTTGCAATATTCGTTTGGCCAATGTTACTTTTAACGACATCCAGATTTCCCTAGGCACTATAAAATGGAGTTGGCTAAGATCAGGGATGGGCAGGGTGCAACCGGAATTCTAGTTTCGGCATTTTTTTCTCCTTCCGGTTCCGGTAAATTTTTACCGAAATTAAAAATTCCGGTATTAAAATTTGGTTGGTGGAAATTAAGATATTTTATTAAAAATGACAATAAAAATTAAATAGATTTTATTAGAGTAATGTTTAAACCTTGGCAATCGCCGAAAATAAACCGTTGAAGGTATATTTTGCATATGTGGATTATGAAAATCTAAAATACAGCAGATAAAGTGAATATCTATCTCCAACTAGGGTTATTTCACCAATAATATTGCAAAATATAAAATAAAACGAATTTTTCGGTGGCATGTATGTTTCATTTTCCGGTTCCTGTTTTGATTCCAGTAATTTTTTCAAATTCCGGTTCCGGTAAAATGTAATTCCGGTGGCACTCTAGGGATGGGAGTTTAGTTCTAAGTCTTTGGAAAGCCTCGGTATGTGGTTTGCAACCGGCACTAGAAGTCGAGAATTTAGCAAATGCTGGTAAACCAGTAAAAAGTAGAAGTAAATATTGTTGAAGTAAGTAATGTCTGATGAGTAAAATTTCGTTATTAATCTATGAGTTTTCATAGTTATGTAATAATTATTGCAGATGTTCTGAAAACACACAAAAAACTATGAAAAAACACAAAAAACTACGAAAAAAGTATTAAAACTAATTTATCTTAAAAATTATACTTTTTCGGCATTGACCAAAAACTGACCGAGAGAAATTTAGGCTTAGCCTTAGGAATAATAGGAATATGCTGATATATATACATACATATATATACATATATATATACGTATATATACTGTTACGCTCCTAGCATAACACTGGTCATCTGTATCAGGTTTTGCAGCGTTATTGAAACCCAATAAAGATTGTGAACATACACAGGCACATGCAAACATTTACATTACATGTATGACAGAAAAAAATACGTAAAAGTAAGTTAATCATTTTAGTGGTAGTTGCATAAAAACAAATGATAGTATAATTTTTTTGAAGTCACAAACTGGTAAATCTACCTTCAACTAAGGTTATTTCAACAATATCATACGCAGCAAAATACAAAGTTCAACTGTATTTTTTGGTGGCATATATTTACTTTCCGGTTCCGGTTCCGGTTCAGTATCCAGTAATTTTTTTCAAAATGAAAACTTGCGAAACGGTACGAATTCGACAAATTATGCGCCTGATAGCCTAGGGTTAAAAATGAAATCTCTTAATAGATTAGGGCTATTATAAGTGCAATCCAAGTCAAATCTTGGATTCAGTACCACCCAGGTGCACAAGGCAAGGCTATGGCAGCGGTGAGTTGGATTCGTGGTGCGTAAGGACCGCCAGTAGAAACGTTTTAATGTAATGTTGTTTATGGTTAAGAAAACCATATGAATGCAAAACAATATAATACACGCTGTACAAGTAATGCAACGTTTTTTAAGAACAGCTTGAACAAAACATATATCAATGATCGGCAAGACAACAGACAAGGACAACACAAATAAAATTGTAATTAACATAATAGGCTAGGTTTTGGGTAGGCGAAAGAATTAATTTATTATTTCGAAATGTTCGCACTATCAGAAACTAATATTTAAACTGTTTACCGAATTTAAACTATTGTTAGCTGATGAAAACTTGAAGACAGCACGTTCCAACAGTTTAGAACACGTAACGAGAAAAAACCCAGACCCCACTTTGTCTTTAAACTTTTATATAAGTTTAGAGACACGCTCGAGATTCGTTTTGAGTCGTCTCATCTGTAAAAATTCTGTATTATATATCTTTAAGCGGTAGTCACATCATTCGAAACCACTTTACGTTTTGTGAAACGACGTTGCACTCGCTCTAACAAATCAATTTATTATATACTATTGCAAGTAGTTTGATGATATGGACGACGGCGGTGGCGAAAGTGCTGTTATTACGTCAAGGTAAAGCCCCCGGTGGAATCGGCACTCACCGAACCACCACAAGCTGAGGGGGAGTGCCCTACCTCTACATTGTGGTGCTTCAGGCAGTTCAGAGCTTCAGACTGCAAAACAGGGGAGCCGCAAGAAATCCGGCGCTCAAATCCTTAAATAGATTAGCAAATAGGAATACAAGCCAGCTGGCGATAAAGTGGCACCATCCTCTGTTTCGGCCAGAATTCCGGACTCTCAGAAGTTAAGAGCCGCCTACAACTTAGCATTCAGATATCAGAACGTAACTCACTATTCTTCCTTCCATGGCCTATATTAAAAGTGTTTTCGAGACAAAACTTAACACTTTAACAATGAACCTATTCCATTATTCTGTTTATGGAACGTTGCGTTCAGTTGCAATATTTGTTTGGCCTGTCTTACTTTTACGATCGGGCATCCAGTTTTTGTAAGATACTATAAAATAGAGGTGTATGTAGCTTAGGATTTAAGGCTATTGTTTCGCTTAAGCTTAATTTTGACATATCTTCACGTTAACTGCAACGTAAAGTACAAAGTCGCCGGCATGCAACCAGAAGCCTAGCCAAAATTTTGGAGTCGGAGCAATGTTCTGAGAAAAAATTTCGAATGGGAAGTTACACTTGTTCTCAACTTAATTAATCGCCTTAAGATTGAAGCAAATATAAAACTGGTTTCCACTGTGAATGTAGTTTCAGTTACTTGAGTTCTAATAGATATGCATGCAGATAATCAATAAAATTGATAACTTGGCAGCTCACTTATTACGGCATATACCTTTTTAGACCTCCTATTCTTGTCGTTATAACCCTGCTATCCAATACACGTACCTTGTTCAAAACTTTAAAATGGTTTACATAACACAATTATGACACAATAAAGATATAAATGTAAGTCAATCTCAGCCAATTAGTTTCATTTTTTAAATTTTTCAACAAATAACCGGTAAGAAAAAAACTGGAGCCGGATGCCGAGTTTTTGCCGGACCCAGAGCCGGATATCCGGTCGCACCCTGATATCCATCACATGTGCATTTCATAATAGGGGTGCTGTCTTACCATAGAACAAAAAACACGGACCTAAACTTTTGCACCTTGTCTGCAAAAGCTTTCCGTAGCAAACCTACCACGTTTGAAGTTCTTTTAACAATATTATGATGATCTACAGACTCCAAATTTCTTGCAATGACTCTCAAACCGTTGTGGCAGTCAAATATGATTTATTAATCTACAAGATTTAATTTGCGGACAGCTTTAATGAAAGATTTCACGCGGAAAGCTGCACACACTGACTCGCGAGCGAGAGGTCCAAGGTTCGATTCCCGACGCGGCCATATCTTTCGGAGAAACTAACGGATAAAACCATGCATTCTCGCAGTATTTTCAGGAAAGGGGTCGTTCCGACCGTGTAGTGCTGACGACCGACGGCGTCGTATCTGAAAACCTCTGCTATTAATATATCCTAAACTCACAGTACTATTTATGGTTGGCTAACTCCAACTAAGTATATCGTAAAACCACAAAATGAGCCTTATCCTTCAGCACACATGTGCTGTACTCCAAAGTTCCACATTTCTTTATTTGAGCGGTTAGTTGTCATCCACGTACAATAGACTGACATCTTTGCACTGGCTAAGTAGTTAATTCAGAAGGGCATTGAAAGTCAGGAGCATAACAATCATCCAGAACGCTAGCTGCGATTCTCAAGCACTTCTGACAACTAGAGCGAATCAAATCTAAAAAAGTGCTGCCATGCATATTTGAGGATATGGACTTAAATTCAATTTCCAGGAAACCACAGCAAGTTCATTTAAGGTCAGTTTAAGATTTTGGGAAATTCTGATATTAGTACTCGGGAAACAGAATTAAGAAAATTCGAATATCCAGGAAATTGGCATTTTGGGACATTAAATTGGCACTGGGTTTCAACCGAGAAAACTAATAAAATTATCGGTTTTTTCGGTAAAAATACGGCTGAAACAGAATTCAATTTTTGTCTGAGCCGGACAGAGGCGATCTATAGTTGCGCGGCACGCCAGAAATTAATGCAGTGAGCGTTTTAAGTTGGAAACACGAAAATGGCCCATTATACATAAAGGGGTCTTTCAGAAAATCCGCGGATAAGCTGGAAAAGTTTGGGATTTCGGAAAATTCGGATATTGCCTGGGAATTTGGCATTTTGAGAAACTAGACTCTACCAAGAATACGTTTTTGCGCGCAACCTTTTCCACTCGCGGTTTTGAGCAATAGAGATATCATATTTTGCCCGGGAAATTGCAATTTTGAAAGATCGGGATTTTCCCAAGGAAAATGGAATTTTGCGAAATTAGGATATTTATACCCGAGAAAATGCAGTTTTGAACGCAACCACTTTCACTCGCGATTTTGGGAAATTGGGTCTTGGGCCACCGTGAGGTTACCCAAGGAATTTGATTTTGGGAAATACAAATCATAGAAGCCTATTATTTTGGGAAATTCTGATATTTTGCCAACGAAACAAAAACCTTACCATTTTATCACAAAAATTCTGAGGTAGAAGTTGTATTTTTTACAAAAAAATTTTCTGAGTGGGAAACATTGTGGAGCACTCATTGCCATTTTATCACAAAAAATCTAACGTGGTAGTGAAATTGGGATTTTGGGAAATTGGATTTCTGTCGGGCATTTTCGCTCGGAGTTTTGGGAAATTCAGATATTATTCGTGGTTTACTTTAATTTTCACCGCCGTGTGGAATTTCACACCGGCTATCAACGGTTGGTTATTTGCAACCATATGAAATTTTCCCAACGACAGATGTATTTTTCGAAAACACAGGCAACCGTCGACGCCTAGCCATTTCAACAAAATGATGTTGCCACAACGAAATGTGCAGATTTAAGAGGAAAAGACAACTGCTTCGAAAAGTGAATATTTTCATTCGACAGTATCTTGTATAAAATTTTATAAGTTGCTGTCGACAACCACTTTAAACAGTTTTAACAGTCGACAACTACTAAGCAAAAAAATAATTTTTATGAAATTGCATACTGAAGGTTTGTATTGGAAGCCGTCGGTGGCTGTCAAAACAATATTCTAAAAGACTGTTCCTAAATTTCAAACTTGTAGGCAAGGTAACAAGAAATTAACTACAACATTAAAAACGTGCTCCATAAAAGGTCCATTGTTTACTTCTAAAGTTCTATAACAGTAGTTATTCCTAGGTCCAAGCCTAAGCATTGTATTATAAATGCGTATTCCTACAAGCCCATAAGCCTGCCTGAGCGAAAAATTATAGTCTGAATCTAATGCTACTCTTATACAGGCCCACGAGAGAAACCGGGAGGGCCTTAGAAGTAACATGGCCAACTCCAAAGCTATACTTCGAACACCAAGGGAAAAATATAATTTTTGTGTATAACATACTCTTGGCATAAGCGGTTACTTATTTTTGTTTCGGAGCAAACAACAAATCGAGAAATTCGCTTTCCTTTCAGTATCTGTTCATAGCCAATGAAAGTAAATTTAGTATGCATGTTAACATTTGGATAGAAAATTACAATATGTCGATCAAAATGAAATTTAATTGGTTACTATTTTTCGATTTTTAAGGTAACGTTGTTTGATTTAGTAAATTTCTAAAAATCAAATATCAGGCTGGACTACTTGCCGTGTTTCGATTATATATGAAGCTGTCGATTGCCGGTGTAAAATTCCACACGACGGTGAAAATTAAAGTATGCGTTACCCGGACATTAGGATACGCCCGAAAATTGAAATTTCGGGCAGATGGTTCTGTCAAAACGACTAATTACCAGCTGAAATTTTGCAATACTGTGTCAGTAGTTTTACTCATGCAGGTGCGATATGCAAATAGCGAAGCTACGTTTTATAAATTAAGTATATAACAATAAAACTTTGTTAATTACCTACCTACTGTTTAAGGTTAAAATGCAGTTTACGTCGAGTTGTTCGCAAAATAAAGAAATTTATAATGCATAACCGGCTGCAATCCGGCCTGTTGGATCACAGCTGGACTACAGTGTCACAAGTTTTGGGACTAGGAGTTGTGTTGTGCAATTACCTCGTTTTCAGCTGGCTGGTCATTGGCCTCAGGCCGGCCAATCCTGAGGTCATTGTGAGGTTGTAAGGTGATCGATCCAAAGGCGGGTATGGTAAAGTCTCAGATCGATCCTGGAACAGTTTTAACACAGTTTTACGCACTTCTACGGCTCGTATGTGTTTATCGGACACTATGTATCCGTTTTACTAGTAATTAACAAATGCGCAACGGAAAATGATAAACACAAGCCCGTTAGTCCCGTTTATAACAAATTATATATTTTCCCGGTTTTCGAGTGCTTATATCTTCTGAACGAGGGCCATACGGCCGAAAAGTATTATAGCAGCGAAAAGTTTGGGAAAATTGTAATGAGTACGCAAAATATATGCGAATTCTGTCACACACAGCCTACGGGGCAGCTATTCGAAATACGTCCGGGCGTCAATTACAACAATAATGTACATAATACGAAAATGCAAAAATTACTACAAAGACCAATTAAAATATGACGAATCCGAATTAACACTTTTTACTGCTCCGTCAAGGCGAGAAATTATGTTCCTAGTGCGTCCGAAAATAATATATCTAGTACGCGAATCCAAGTCATAAACGCACAATTCAATGGCTAAGCTATTGCAAGACTCCCAGAATGTTCCAGAATCATGATAATAATGACACGCCAAGAAATATGGCAAATAAACACAAACGGGACAGAATTGGCAGAAATAGATGTGCGAAATGGAATGAGCACCTGAAATTTAACAGGAAATGGGAAAGGGGCGCCTGAAACATGTAAATAAGCACGTATAAAATCACAAGAAATATGACATGTAAGAATTGGCACAACAGGGTCAAAAGGGAAAGAATTAGTAGAAATGGGATAGCGCATTGAACTGAGCGCATAGAATTTGGTAGGAAAATAGGATTTAGTACCTGAAAACACAATAAGAGATATATGTAATAATGCACGTAAATGATATAAGTGAAATTAGCAGGGAACACAATAAGTTTTGTAAGAATATGGCAGGAATATTAAAGCACAACTACTTGACAAATGAGCAAGTGATATAGCAAGACTAAAATGGGATCGGTTATTTATAAATCACGATACTCGTACCGAGACTGAGATGGGGGATATTTGCACACCAAGGGAAACGACATAGCTAGTAGTTCGAGGAATGCCGAGGGTGGACACTAGTGTGACACAAAGTGCACACTGGGGCCCCACCCGACATCCCTCACGCAGCTCATGCCGTCCCTTGGCATGCAAAGACCGGTTTACTTAAAAACAGAGATGGTTATGCATCGAGAATAAAGATGATAAAAAATGACGGAAAATTTCATGAATGTGTTTGTTGAATGTCTTTTGGTGAATGTCTTTGTGTTTTGCAAATTTTGTTTAATATTTTAGTTCTTTGGTATTTAGGGGTTTCGATGTTCTGGACACCTGAAACTTGATAATAACATACCCAAACGTCTTGATAATTTGGCTCTACCGAGCACCAGAACCTTGATAGTATACTCATTTGTTTTGATTAGTTGGCTCTTCCGAGCGATCCGGCCCCTGCGAGAAAGACTGCGTTCGAAAACACGATCCGGAACCTGGAGGAAGCCGACATCGAAATCTGGACGGATTGATCTGTGTTGAATGGCGTGGAGAATGGAGGCGCCGGAGTAGTAGTCATCGACAAGGCTAGCGAAACCGAGGTCAAGATCAACAAGGCTGCGGGTCGGTACTGTTCCAGCTACAAAGCGGAGATGACTGCCATCGAGACGGCGATAGACTGGGCCCTAACAAATGAAGCAGACAGAGATGGGAGGATAAACCTGTTCACTGATTCCAAAAGTGCCATCCAACGCCTGCAAAGTGGTCCGAGCAACACCAGAACCGAAACAGAGGAACGTATCTGGAACAAGCTGGCGGGTCTCTTGGCCCCCGGCCGACTGAGAATGACGGTCCCACTGCGACGTTGCAGGCAACGAGAAGGTGGACGAAGTCGCGAAGGAAAGCTGTGCAAAGCCGCAAATGGATGTGCCAATTGATGCAGATACGGCAATCTCTCTGATAAAGAGAAAGACCCGTACCGTATGGAACTCGAAGATCAAGCACAAGTGGTTCCCTGGCGGCATGCCACAAGCGAACCGTGAAGAAGAGCGCGAATTTCCAAAGATTGGTAGGACAACAATCTGCCAACTGCGAAACGAAGGACACTGCCCCATCACTGGACAATACCTGCACCGTATCCGTCAAAAGGACGATCCCTCCTGCACGTTCTGCGGAGCGGAAGTCGATGATGTGAAACATCTGATTGAAAAGTGCGACGCACTCGGACCTGCGAAGATGAAGAGCCAGTTTTTCAATGCGAAAGTTGAACATCTGTTTACCCAGCCGAGAAGAATCTTCGAACTACTGCAACTTAGTGGTCGTCTTGGCGGCCACCGTCAATAGCGATGCTACGACGGAGGAAACCACAACACAACAACCTGAAAAACCATAATATAAACAAATGTCCTGAATTATTCCGCTCTTCCGGTCCTGAATTACTGTATTGCCAACGAAGAATGCGAATAAGTTTGCAGAAATGTCCAACTAAACGAATAGAATGCGAACAAATAAGTAGCAAACGAACATTTTGCAAACAATACATTGGCGCTGCGTTTGTTGTACTGTCATTGTAATGACTGAGACACGCAAATGATAACAATAGTGAACAAAACGACTGAAACCAATTGCCAAGTGATATGCGTGGCCAAGAGCCGCAGACGTCCTGAAACTATTAATACTACACATTATTACAACAACAAATACTTGTATTATAATCAACAATCAAGGCTTTTTGTAAAATGGTGTGTGAAATATATACTATGTTTCGCATATGGTGACATTGCATGCGGCGGTCACCAGTATGCCCGTAACAACGCGGTGTTGCTCGTGAAGCCAACTGTAGAAGCCGGTCTACAAAGTGAAGCTCACGAGCTACAGTGGCTTTACCCGGCGACGAGTCATCAAGGGTACAAGTCGACATTGTACGTAGTGTACAACATTGGTGTAGTATCAAGTCCGGTAAATGTCACAATCAGTGGTTTACGTCATGTTAATGAATGAGTGCGTTATCGAGTATAGTTTTTATGTACAATTATACAGCGCCAAGGCACTATAAAATAATAATGTGTGCGCTACTTTGCTATCCTTGTGCTAAGCATTTAGTTGTCGCATTCGTGCCGGTAGTCGCAGATATCGGCTAAGGCCTTGACGACTAGCGGATGAAGGTGATGAGATGTGGCGATGCGTACACATTTCGTCGCG
Source organism: Enoplolaimus lenunculus (assembly GCA_030248215.1). Classification (NCBI taxonomy): domain Eukaryota; kingdom Metazoa; phylum Nematoda; class Enoplea; order Enoplida; family Thoracostomopsidae; genus Enoplolaimus; species Enoplolaimus lenunculus. The sequence continues at coordinate 30,989 of JASANG010003648.1, forward strand.
TCTTTAAGTTCGTTTTCCCTAGCACGTAATTGTGGTCGGCCAGTATTTTTGGCTTCGTCATAGTCCAAAATCACGTAATCGTATGTTGTTCACTGGTTCCAGTATCTTGTTGCAGGAAAATGTAAGATGTTTGTTTATTTATTTGTACTTACTTAAAATATTAATCGACATGTAAAAGAAATATAGTACTGGAACCTGTAACAATTGACTATTAGTTTGAAACCTGTAATACAGTACATTTCAAGTCGGTGAAGATGTCTTCCGGAATTTGTCCAGTTACTCTATTCGATGAATTCGTTGCTGCGGATTCTTTCAAACGAATTCTTCAAACATTTCGAACCATGTGTGTTGGCCTAAAGTTGGACGCATTGGACTATGGCAATTTTTATAGGAAGTATGTAGTTTTTGTCCTTTGTATTAAGCTTATGAATGTATGCGTAATTTTGGGTGTAGAATAGCACTTCATGGTTTGTTTAAAATGTCATAGAAGGTGTTTATTGTATCGACTTTCTGTATCTGAAGAGCGTCATAAGCATATTTGCAAGGAGTCAAGTTACTCTATTGGTTCGTAACTTTATTTAGCTTGTGCTCAAAACTAACGTCATGGAAAGCACAAAAGCTGTGGGCACTGCTGGACAAACGAATGGCGAACAAAGAATACAAAAAGCAAAAAGCCTGCCAACATCTTAGAGTATGTGGTTGTTACTGAACGTTTTGTGTAATTTATCTTCCCTAAAAACGAATGTTTGCATACATACTATGTTAGTTTAGATAATTAACATTAAAATTATTGTTGAAGCGAGTTATTTTCACCAGACACGATAACTGTAAACAATAGCTGGGTTTCTGAAATCTTACTTAAGTATTTTTAAGCTATGCTTAAGCAATTACTTAGGTCAATGACTTAGTAAACATTTAACTTTTCGAACAAAACAGGTAAGCGCCAAATGTGACCCATTGTCATTAGTAAAAAGTAATAGTTTTGCTTTATCTTGATGACGCACCACGAGTCTACAATTTCAGTTAAACCAATCTTAGCATACATACCTGAACGGTTTAAGTACCAAATGATACTTAGGTAGGAATTCAGATACCCAGCCGTTATTTTTTAGTACGATATGGCGAAGCAGGATAATCTAATATTCGGCCGGAGCCGGATAGTTAATGCAAATCTAATACTGGATGCCATTCAAAAATCAGAACGTTGCTAACAATTCTTCTTTCCGTGGCCTAAGTTATCCAAAGGGTTTACGTAACAAAGCTTAACATCTCACGCCGATAAATTTTTAACACCTTAACCGACCCTATTCTACTATTCTACGATTTTGTAGCGTTGCGTTCAGTTGCAATATTTGTTTGGACCATGTTACTTTTAATAAGCGTATCCAGTTTTCCTAGGTACATCAAATAGAGGTTGCTTAGGATCAGGGATCAGAATCTCGGTACTTGGCATTATGTCTCGGGTTTTTGAGTCTAAGTATTTTGGAACCGAGACCAGAAGGTGAGGATTCGACAAATGTATGGCTGTATTGTTGAAATAGATAGATAAATAAAATTTCGCTGTGAATCTATCAATTTTTATAGTCACGGAATAATTGTAAGCAGATATTCTGATGAAAACACAAAAAACAATGAAAAATATAAAAAAAAACTACGAAAAAAGCATTAGAACTATGAAAACTTTGATTTTTTGGGTGGTGACAAAAAATTGACGAGACCGAGACTTTTCGTGGCCGGTCTCGCTAGTCAGGTAGCGGTGTGGGGTCTCAGTTTTTAAACCAGACCGCTAATTCATACTTAGGATTGAGGCTATTACGTATTTTCGCTTAGGCTTGAGCTTAATTTTAGACTTATTTTTACGCTGAAGTTTAACATTAGGTTTAGGAATTGGAATCCGCTGAAATACTGTTGCGTTCTTAAAATATCACTGGTCATCTATCAGGTTTTCTACGTTATTGTAACCCAATAAAGATTGCGAACGGACATGAGCATATGCAAATATTTGCATTACCTGTACGACAGAAAAAATATGTAAAAGTAGGTCAATCAGTTCCACCGAAGGTGGCATAAATCCAAATAATGGTTTCAGTTTTTTGAAGTTTAAAAAATATCCGGTAAGTTAAAATGCCGGAGCCGCAGCGGGATGTCGGTTTTTGCCGGAGCCGGATATCCGGTCGCACCCTGATACTCATATTTTCCCACTTCATTGTAAAATTGAACAGTAATTTTGATGTTCTAGGTTCTAGTCATAGGTGCTGGGCCATGTGGCCTTCGAACTGCCATCGAAGCTGCTTTCCTTGGAGCGAAAACGGTTGTCTTGGAAAAACGAGACAGGTATGTATGCATCTGATTGTTACTCTTAAAGTGTTCATTTCTTACAAAACATATAGTTTACCATTCTGATCTAATACAAATAAATTGATTTTACTGATACCGATATATCAGTTCAACTTAACACTAGTAACCAGGGTGCAACCGGAATTCCGGTTCCGGCATTTTTTCACCTTCCGGTTCCGGTAAATTTTTACCGGATTTAAAAATTCCGGTGTTATAATTTGGCCGTTTTCTTAACTTTGCTAATTTTAAGAATCTCTTTTGAAAGCCACTTGTACTCCGAATATAAGCCAATGATGGTGGATTTCACTTCAGTCGACGACGAAAATCTAAAATACAACAAATAAAATAAATACCTACGTTCGACTAAGGTTGTTTCGCAAATAATAGAGCAAAAAATAAGATTAAAATGAAATTTTTGGTGAAATGCATTTTTCACTTTCCGGTTTCGGTTCCGGTAAAATTTTCAAATTCCGGTTCCGGTAAATTGTAATTCCGGTTGCACCCTGCTATTAACCAGTCATATTTACAGTTTCTTAAATCGGCAATCGTTTTCAATCTGGAAATTTTGGTTTGTAATTATATAGAGTGAGTTGTTTCAGGTTTTCGCGCAATAACGTGCTTCATATTTGGCCTTTTGTGATACACGATCTGAAAAATCTTGGTGCCAAACTATTTTATCCTAAATTTTGCGCCGGTGCAATTGATCACATCAGTAAGTTTTAAAATTTATTAATATAAAATATAATCCAACACCTAAGTGATGCTTTTCTTAGTTCTCAACACGAGGTTATAACATTGCTTGTTTCTCGGTTTGTTAATCTGTTGTGTTAGTTTGCGAGGCGTCAGTTTTAGGCAAAAGTTTGGATGTTGGACAATTATATACTGGACTGTCCTTTATGGAGAATGTGGCAGGGTGTTGACAGCGTTGTATCGACCAATCAAATATAAAGGATGTGTGGTTTTGATCCATAACAGGTGTACGGACGGGAGTTATTGCAAGAGCGCGGAACTACAAAATATTTTGGACAGATAGCGCTGTAACAGTTTGAGGACAATTGAGCAAAACAGGCAATGGATGATACTGGCAAGATCGAAGTGCAGTAATTGTAAACAAATTATAAGATTAGTATATACTCGGAAGAAATGTGCAAATTGTAAAGGTGAATACCTGTCACGTGGCTGTAAGATTTGAGCAGATCGAATGGAGATCGAACAAAATGCCAGTGGTCGTGCTCAGATCGCAAACCTGTGGAAGCGGAAAACAGAACACAACGAATTATTTGTGTACGACGATATGGATATGGCGCGGAATGCAAATGAGGCGAGGAAACTGGTTAAGCGCTGGTAGTTGGCTGCTATATATGGTAGGAGGCGCAGTTGTAAGAAGAAAAGGACTGAGCAAGTGACTCGTAGCTGTTTGCGATCGGGTCACCAAACAGAATTACTTCACTGGCGAGCAAAATATATGGCGGCGACACACACTGTAGGGCCTATGGTGAAGAACAGGAGTCTTCGTTACTTGTTCCAGCAAGGCGTTCCTGTCTCCTATATCGGGATGTATGGGGTCCACCAGATTAGCAGAGGACTTATAGAAAACTATCCGCGTATGGAATGAGTGGAGGAATCTGGTGGGGGCGGATGTTGGTTTGGCATAACAACAACAAAGCAACAACAGCAATATTTAAGGTTTCGTGGTAAATTAGGATGCGCATGTTTTAAGTTGTAGGAGTAAGAAACACATGTTATGAAATGCCATACACGAACTTTTCGCGAGGGAAGCGAGCACGAAAATTTCAATGTTTCTCTACAATTTTCAAGTTAGGCTTGCTACTTTCAAACGAAGAAAATTTCATCTTTTCCAAAATTTTCGAAGGGTGAATGCAATCCCTATCCCCACAAAAATTGGAACAGGGAGATTCCAGACAGACTAAACCACAACATTATCCTAACTCTAGGTATTAGACAACTGCAATGCATTTTGGTCAAAATAGCCCTTGTTCTCGGTGTTGAAATCCACGAAAGTACATCGTTTGAAGAATTGATTGAACCTGATTTCGGTGCTGATGGAGAATGTTAGTTTTCTCACTAGTGCATTTTTGTGGCGGCTGCATTATGTTACTGAATGCTTACTTATAGGAGAATCTGTATAAGCTTGGTAATTTGTGTATATCCAAATATCACACTTTGATTGCAGTAATAGCTGAGGTTCAGTTGCTATGTGCGATACGCATTCTTTTTTACACACATCTCTTTTGAAAAATGTTCAAAATCTTAACGTACTTTAGGCAACGGATGGAGAGCAAAAGTGTTACCAAGTCAACATATTGTGTCAGAATATGAGTTTAATGTTCTAGTCGGAGCCGATGGTAAAAGAAATACTGTTCCAGGTTAGTGTAATAATCCGCAAATTGCTTTGCCGCAGACCTTTACACCAATCTGAAAAGTATTGCAAAGCGTGCAGATTTCTAAAGTGCATTGTAAGAAATGCTACCAGAAACGTAGCTGAAAATCTTGTGCTGCAAAATATGGTGAGATATCATGTTTGGATGACATTAGTTAAGTTTCCGAAATCCTCTTACGTACGGCGTTATATTTTTGTATGTGTTAAGCAATAATTTATATCATTTTGAAAGCCTACTTATTCAAAGTTTAAACTTAAGTTATTGATCTAGTTTGATGTGCTGCAGGCTGTCAGGTGAGTTGAAGCATACTAACCTTGACCTAATTGTGATTGCACACTAATAATCTTTGATTAATGTTAAGCAGAACCAAGGCTTTTGTGTTATGGCCAAGTTGAAAGTTGACATTTATTTGGTTTTGCACAAAAAGTTATGTCTGGTTCCGATTACGGCAAAAACAACATAGTCTCCTAAAATGATGGACGAAAAATTGTAGAAGTGGCTCACCAGAGTTTCGAATCACGCACATTTGCAAAACGCAAAACACTAATTTGTCACCAATAAAAACATTTTATTTTGATAAGTGTTTCAAAATTGTATATGTTGGTATCCTTTGTTGTTTTCAGGATTCAAACGAAAAGAATTTCGAGGAAAATTGGCAATTGGCATTACAGCAAATTTTATTAATCGACGTACTCAGGCTGAAGAACGGGTGCAGGAAATATCTGGTATGCTTATTCAAATTGTTTTAAGATGAACATAAAGGTTGAGTAGAAAGTTCCGTGTACCAAAACGGTTCTTAGCTGCAACGAGTAAATATCATGTAACTTCCCACAGCATGTCTAACGTTATATTTGGAACGATATTATTGGAAACATAGCAAATTAATATATACACATAATTAATGCATATGTGACAGGTAATTTAGTTTGTGGTGCTGATTAATGAGAAGTCTTCAAGCAAGATATTTAGGAAGGCTTTGTTGTTGCTAAGAAGATTGCTTGAATATTTGCTTGAACATGAAGTTTATTCTCGCTGTTTTCCATTCAACTTTTATACCAACCACCAACTAATGGTTGTATTGCTATTAAAATAAGCACATGAAGAGTTTTTTGCTTTGTTTGTAATGTTATGATGGGTTTCAATTTTCGAAGTTTTTTAGGCGTCGCATTTATCTTCAACCAAAATTTTTTCAAAGACTTGAACGGCGCGACTGGGATTGATTTGGAAAATATTGTTTACTACAAAAATGATACGCATTATTTCGTTATGTGTGCGAAAAAGCAAAGTTTAATCGCTAAAGGTGTAATCCGGAAGGTGAGTTTAGTTTAAAAGATATGTCTATCGTGTATTCGGTTTAAGCAATAAAATGATAAGCTTTCAATTTATATGCGCAGCCACGTTCTTACTTTGATGTAAGGCCAGTTTTACTTTTACCGGCGTAACAGTAGCTTAAATTCCTGGGCTTTAGCCAAAGCAGCAAAAATTTATCCAAAACCTCTGGCTTTTCCACAGCGGGGGGGCAGCACTTTTCGAAATTTTCATTTCCCCCCGGCGAAAATTTTGCCGCCCCCAGGAAAGGCCCCCCGGCGAATTTTCGGCCGCCCCCCAGCAAAATGCCCCCCAGCAAATTTTTTTGCTGGGGGCCCCCAGGATTTTTATAGGTCAAAAATTTTCAATGTTAAAACGTAAAGACCTGGACTTCTTTTGAGGCGGACATTCGGCAAAATATGATTTTATATTACGCTGAGTACTCATAATTTTTAATAGCGTTACAAATACCCGTTGTAACTAATACAATTCAATAATGAACTGAAAAAGCACAATTATATAAAGACCGTTTCAGGGCATACAGCATTCGAAAGTACCTTGCAGCAGCAAGTTCAATCCGCCTGAGCCTTATGATAAATTGAAGCTGTGACTAATATACAAAATATATATTAATCACAGTTTCAATTATAGATTATCTATATTTTATATAATTGTGCTTCTTTCAACTTCTGGTTAAGTTGTCAGTATATACGTAATATTAGTTAAAATTATTGTTATTAGCGTTTGCGAGAAATTTTTGTCATGTTGAGCGATGAGTAATCTTACGTTGAGTTGGAAACACGGTCTAGAATGAAAAAATGGTCCAAAAAGTAATTTTAAGCCTGCCCCCCAGGACCCCCCAGATCATCTGAAGCCCCCCAGGAAAACTGCCCCCCAGCAAAATCAGCTGCCCCCCAGGAAACTCCTGGGGCCCCCCAGGAAACGCCCCCGGCGGAAATTTTCAAGCTGTGGAGAAGCCAGAACCTAAATCAACTCTATTGCAGCCCCGCTGGAAAACGGAACATCCTAAATAGAAATGTGCCTATACCAAAATTTTTGCCGATGCCGATACCGATGCCGATTCATATCTAAAAATTTGTCGATGCGGAACCGATGCCGATGCCGCTTCCAACTTTAGTACACCATGCTTAATAAGCAGATATATCACTGCATTACGTTATTATATGAAGGATTAAAACCTAACTATCATAAACGATTATAATTTTATAGGGACGGTTACTTTCAATTAATTTTTTCAAACACAAACGCAAGAGAGATAACAATTTTCCTGAGTAGACACACTATTGTGCGCTCAGAAATGAAATTAATAGCATTCCAACTGACTGTTATATACAAAAAGTATCGGCAAAGATCGACAATTTTTTTGTATTGTCGATGCCGATACTCCCGAAAAGTGCCGATTATTGCCGATGCCGATTAATCGGCACATCCCTAATCCTAAAAGTAACACTCTTTGTTGTTTTCAGATAACGTCAATTAGCAAAAATTTCTTCATGTTTAGTGGTATATTATAGGATTTTGACGACGTTACACGTTTGTTGGGAGCAAGCAATGTAAGCCAGGAAGCGTTATTGTCCTACGCCAGAGAAGCGGCTGATTTTTCAACAGAAGGTGCTTTGCCGCGTCTGGTATGTGTTTAAACTAAACTCAATTTGAACTTTGAAGTGCTACAGATAATTTAAAAATTCGCTTATTTTTCCAAAATCTATTACACTTTTTTAATCTATTTGTAATTGGCTCTTCAATTTTTCTTGTTGGCTCATTGTTCATTATCTTTCTGTCATTTTTAATACCTTGCACTATTTAGTTTTATATTATGTTGCACGTTTACTGCAGCTGTTAAATTTAAACAATTTTTAAATATCTTGTTTGTATATATTAAGAAAATAATTTTATGTTTAACATGTAATGTGTCCCGTAATTTAGTACAATATTCCTTCATAAAATTGTGTTTAATGGGTTGTCTGAACACGTTACGCCCTATTAACACCTGCTAGTTTTTACAGTGAAAACCTGCATATGCAGCTTGGATGTGCAAGTTCGTTCACAAAACAGATTTGAAGTTTTTTCAATCGCAAATATTTCAATGGAATTCTTTCTGTCAAACTTGACTCTAACATTTAAACGCAGCTGTCACCATGTTGATAAGTGCCTTTGAATTATTTCAGACCTTTTGAATTTATTAAATTTATTCAATTATTAAACTTGTTTGATATTTTGCAGTCCATAGCGATGGTGACGGGACTACTTTTACATTTTTTGCCACGAAATAGAAATTATACGTGTAAAGTGTTTTCCGATAAAGAAAATGTTTGAGAGTAAAGCCTTGTTCACTCACATGCGAATGTTTCTTATAATTGAAACTTGCAGTGACAAGTTGTTTTCGAAAACTCATTAGGAGAACTTGCAGCTTCTGCAATTTATTCATGATGAATATATGCAAAAATTAATTGGTTTGTATGAATTCCCTTTAAAGTGTAATTAATTGAGGAAAGCGAGAAAACGTTTTATGTTTTGTACTCTGTGGTCGAAAGGTGGATGTCCATCCGTCTGTCCGTCCGAAAGAATATCAGGAACAGCTGAATCGATTTTTATAAACTTTTTTGTTTGAAAGCCAATTATCTTGGAGTGTTATCCTCGCACTGTGGTGTTAAAATTTCAAGCCGTTTATTACCTACAGGTTGATTTGCATAATTAGTTAAGCCAAAATTGGGACTTTCTACATTATTTAACAATTTATTACAGTTACAAGCAATCAAATTTCAGCACTAAAGAGTTGGTGGGTGCGAGGAATCTGAATAGACTGTTTACAAACCTCCAAAAGCGATAATTCAGTTGTTAGCTAATAGATAATTTGCATATTAGCATAATTTATAAGCCTAAATTAGGACTTTTTACAAGATTTCACTAATTAGTAGGGTTAATAGCAATCTAATTTGAGCACTAAACGGTTTTTGGGTGTTACAAACTTCCAAAACCGATAATTGAATAGTTAGATATTAGCTAATTTGCATATTAGCTTAATTGACAAGGTAAAATTAGAAGTTTTTAAATTATTTCAATACTTATTAGGGTTAATAGCAGGGTGCAACCGGAATTCCGGTTCCGGTTCCGACAATTTTTCACCTTCCGGTTCCGGTTCCGGTAAATTTTTACCGGATTTAAAAATTCCGGTATTATAATTTGGCCGTTTTCTTAACTTTGCTAATTTTTAAGAATCTCTTTTGACAGCCACTTGTACTCCGAATATAAGCCATTGATGGTGGATTTCACTTCAGTCGATGATGAAAATCTAAAATACAACAAATAAAATAAATACCTATGTTCGACTAAGGTTATTTCACAAATAATAGAGCAAAAAATAAGATTAAAATGAAATTTTTGGTGAAATGCATTTTTCATTTTCCGGTTCCGGTTCCGGTAAAATTTTCAAATTCCGGTTCCGGTTCCGGTAAATTGTAATTCCGGTTGCACCCTGGTTAATAGCAATTTAATTTCAACACTAAAGGATTTTGGGGGCGAGGAATCTGAATAAATTGTTTACAAACGTCTAAAACCGATAATTGATCAGTTAGCTGATAACTAATTTGCATAAAAACTATTTGCTTAGGTGTGTTCGAGCTTCGCTCAATAAATGTAGTCCCACTACGACTGGTTTATGATCATTGGCTGTAGTGATAAAATATAGAATATGTTTGATATTTATAGCAATAGTCTGCAACTTATTCAATTTAATCTGCAAATTATTCATTTTAATTCATGTCAAGATTCAGAATACAAAATCGTATTTATTTGCTTATGCTCGCCGCTGCAAGTTATTTGGTAATATGAATAGGACTTTACACGTTTGATTTTGTAGGATTATGCGCTGAACCACTGTGGACAACCCGATGTGGCAATGTTTGACTTCACATCTCTTTTCTCTGCCGAACATGCCTCACGTATCGTTGAGAAGATTGGTTATCGTTTAATGATTGCTATAGTTGGTGACAGCTTGCATGAGGTAAATCAATTCGTGCAATATGTACATGGGGTTAATGAAATGTTGTTGAATATTGGTTGTAGAGTACAAAACTAGTGATAAGTATATTATCTTTCGGAAAATTCAGTTAGCCAATAATTTGTAAAGCTTTGATTACACCTTTGGAAAAATAGTGTTTCGTTTTATTAAATTACGTTATGGGTGCATTGTATAGTGACAATACCGGGTCGTAAATATTTCTAATCTTTTTAAGCCATTTTGGCCGACGGGGTCTGGCTGCGCACGTGGATTTCTTAGTTCCCTCGATACTGCGTGGATGATGAAACGCTATTCTAGCGGAATGGTGACTCCGCTAGAGGCAATTGCAGAACGTGAATCAATTTATCGCTTGCTTGCTCAAACAACACCAGAAAATTTGCAGAAAAATTTTTCACGTTACTCTATTAATCCAGCAACACGTTATGTTACATTCAACCCTGATACCCTGAAACCACATCAGGTCGCGCCGTTGTATACCACCGATGATGAAATGCTGGAGCCTAATGCTACAAATGGTCAAAATGTAGGACCTGGTGTTACAACTGCAGCGCTTTTACGGCCACCTTCAGTGAAGAAACCGAAAAAGGTTTTGTATTGTTGAGTATTTTTCTATATGGACTGAAATCTGTATTTAGCAGGCTTCCACCGGAATTTCTGTTCCAACCGGAATTCTTGGAAAAATTCAATTCCTGTTCCTGTTCCTGCAATCAAAGATCCAAAACCCGGAATTTTTACGGTTTGTGGCAAATTATTCATGATCATTTATATATTGTTTTGCGATTAGTTCAATTGTTTTGCGATTAGTTCAATTTTGTTAATAAACCGTTTCTGAGCAGTTTTCGCAAAACATTCGGATGACGAAAATTACTTTGAATTCCGGTTCTTGTTGCTGTTGCGGTTACCGCAAAGAAATTCAATGTTTCTGTTCCTGTTTTAGCAAAACTTAGTTCCTGTTGGAACCCTTGTATTTAGACTTTGTGTGCTTACATAACTACTTTTATAAATTGTCGGAAATGGGTTATATAATTGTTGTTCCTTGTAGGATTCTAATTATTCGCGACAATTGGCTGTTGTTCAGTGGTGTCAAGCTATAGTAATGCCGTACAAATTGCGTGTCGACAACGTATCATCTTCGTTTCGATCGGGATTAGTTCTGTGTGCCTTGATTAACCGTACTTGGCCAGATTTACTCGATTACTGGTCACTGGATCCGAAAGAATACACTGCAAATACAATTAAAGCGATGGATATTGTTGATGAGCATTGTGGAATTGCTCCATTGCCACATTTAGTGCACGGATTACCGGCAACAGATGAAGAAAAGGTATTAAATTTGAAATGATGTGAAATGGTAAATATTCACAGTTGTTAAACTGTAGAATTGTCAGACTTTGTTGAAAATTTGCAAGCCTCCGTTCAAATTATTAGTAACTATTAATTAAAGTATGTAGCATAAATTCTTAATATGCTGACAGCCACTTTTTAGTTTTAATTGACAGGATAGAGCAACAAAGATTGACAAAAAATGTAAACTGAAGCGAAATAAGTTCCGAGTCTTGTAACTTCGAGACCAGTTCAGAACAGTATAAGAAGCAACCGTGAGTCCATTATGTGGATTGCTGATCTATTGCTCTATCTATTACATAACACAACTTCAATGACTTCGTTTAGTTGTTCATCTGACTAGATATAAGTCTAAGTGCCAAACGGAGCTGAATTATACCGGAATCGGAGCTAAAAAATTTCAGAGCACATACTTTTAACATTAGGAATGTGCCGATTAATCGGCATCGGTAATAATAGGCAGTTTTCGTGAGTATCTGCCTCGGCACAGCAAAAAAATTGCCGATACTTTTTGCACATAACAGTCAGTTTGAATGCTATCAATTTCATTTCTGGGCGCATATCAGTGTGTCCGGCCAGGAAAAGTGACATTTTTCTTGTGTTTGTGTTTGAAAAAATTAATTGAAATGAACCGTTCGTCTAAAATTATAATCTTTTTACGTTGGTTAGGGTTTAAGTCTTCATATAATGATGTAATGTAGTATCTATCTGTTAAGCATGGTGTACTAAAGTTGGAATCGGCATCGGTTCGGCATCGGCAAAATTTCAAAATAAGAATCGGTATCGGCAAAAATTTTGGTATCGGCACATCCCTATTTAACATACCAAGTTTTTATGCCATTCCTATGCGCCAGATCAATATGCTGGCTTCATAGTGTACTGTGAGTGCCAACGCACATGATATTAGTATTTCTGTGATAATTTCTATTCTGTATTATAAGAAAAGCGCACGAAAAACTGATATATATATATATATATATATATATATATATATATATATATATATATATATATATATATATATATATATATATATATATATATATATAAAAGTGCCGGGTGATATGATACTAAACATCAACGCATGTAAATTGCAAATAATAAGTTAGGAACGACGAGCAGGGTGGCTACAAAGGTTGTCTGAACCGAACTGGATTTGACTCAGAACTCTAATCAAAATCGGAATGTTGGTTGCTGCCTGATATGCGCTGTATCCTTTTAGTGCTATGTTTTTACAGATGAAACTCGTCTGTTATATCGAAGAATTGCAGTGTAAAATTGAAGCCGACGAGGCAATGCAAGTGACCGCCGACGGAAACGGTTCAGTTGATTTAAATGGTCAATCTGAATTTATCAATTTAACCGATGTACAAAAATCGAGCAACCGAGTATCCGAGCAGAAAATTTCACCAGGTTCAGTACATACAACAAACAACGACGACCAACCACAGACAGAAACTCAGGTTGCCCAGCGTGAAGCGCAAGACTCCGAAGCATTGCGATTACGACACGAACGCAGATTGAAAAGACTTGAAGCTGAAAACGCGGCTGAGAACCGTAACATTGGATTGGACGGTACTCGAAAGACACCGCTAAACTCTTCCTCGCGAAATGTATCAAATTTTCGTATACCGACACCGCTTGGAAGCTACAAAACGTCACGGCCATCGTTGGTCGAAAAATTGAATCCAGAAAGATTAGAGCTAGTGGAGCAGCTAATTAACGATATTATGAGTGGTAACGTGCGCTCTTTGGCGTCTGACGGTAAACGAAAGCTTGACGACATTAACTTCGGACCTCCGCAAAAAATAGATATTGTTCGCATTGAGCAAATGGAAAAACGGCTAGAAGACACTGTGATGGGTGCGTTACCATCGAAGGTTGCACCTGAAAAAGCGTATACTACGCGCGATGCTCAACTGGTATCTGTGGTCACGTCAGATGTACGAGAAAAAGCGAAAAAGGGTTTTCAGCAAGATTCGGTCTGTCCTGAACTGGAAGCTCGCTTGCAGCAAATCGAAAAGCGAAAGGCTGAAGGGGTTAAAAGCGGAGCGACACCGGTATCAAGTTTGGCACGAGCGCACGAATCTGTGCTGGGCAACACTTCGCCAGTAAAGACTCCAACCGCAGGCGCAACGCCGTCTCATTCCTGGAACAATACAGCAAGCCCAAGCAATTCAGTGCCGCCCCCAGTACCTCCAAAGCTACGTGCCCAGTCACATGCCCGCCCCTCTTCAAAATCATTGTTTTTGCCACCGGAGAAGGGCAACACAATTTGTTTTATCTGCGGAAATCGGACGTACCTTGCGGAACGGTTGTGTGTTGAAGGCCTATATTTACATAAAGGTTGCTTTAGGTGCTCGTATTGTGACAATGCTCTGCGCCTAAATGCGTATGGGTGTGACCGAAACATCCCTGGTTATCTAGGAGCGTCGTTCTATTTCTGTAATAATCATATGCGGTTACCGTGGGAAGAAAAAGTTGAGCGCATTGAAGCTAAATCTGGTCGCGTTAAAGCTTCTGAAAAACAGAAGACCGTCAGTGCTACATCGACGCCGGTTCTTTCTCCGGTTAAAGAAACACCACAGCACGAAATATTGCCGGAGCAGATTATTCCAAAAATTGTCGAAAAACCAACACTTCAACCGTTATCACCGTCTGTTGTGCAATTCATTCCTAATTCTCAAGGAAACACCAAAAAAGATGTAATAAAACCGACTCACGACAATAATGCCGGTAACGTGGCCACTCCTGCAAGTATAGATCAGGTTATTCGAACACCGAGTATCACGGCTGCCAGTCACACCAGTTCGATTTCAACTCCAGAACGCGCTGAATGGGAAAATACTATGCCGAAACGGCGGCGAACGGAAGAAGGTAAGAAATTATTAGGTTTGATGATGGTTAGTATCGCAAAATATCAGACTGGCGCTATTTTACAGAGCTACACTACTTCAGATGTAGCAATGTGTTTCCTATAGTTGTTAAATAAGTAGTAGGTCACTGAACTGCGATAATGAATTTTGAAATTTTTTTGGCTGTGTTGTCTTATATACTATGAAACAATAAGCCTTGGAGTTTTGTATCGGAATAAATCGGAACTAAAAATTTTCTGACCCTATACTGTTTCATACATGATGAAAGATTTTTATTCTAATTTTGAAATTCCGTTTGGTCCTTGAACCTTGGCAGTTTGTTTGTTGTACCCTGTCAAGGCATGTAATTTTTTATTCAGCTCCAAAGGCGGAAATGGAGCCAGATTGTGATTTGGGCAGTGACAGTGAATCTACAAACGGAGATGATGTTAGAAACGACGCAGACGAAATTGAAGAAGAAATTATTAATCATGTAAATCAAGCCGCGTCTGCAATGCGGGTCCCGCCTTCTGCAATCGAGCGGCGTATCACCTCCACATCACAGGTGGGCAACCGTAACGGCACGGCCGATTGGAGTAGCAAGGCACCACTGCAACAACCCAACCGCAATCAACAAAGCTTTAGTGGAGAAAATGATCGATCTCTGGCTGAGTTCGATGAGGAAATTAGTGATACGAGCAGTAATAGCGAGAGCGAAGACGATGATTTATCTGAGAGTGAAATGGAAAAGCTTGAAGTCGCAATTGAAAAAAGCAACGGAACTTTAACCGCACAAGATGCGTTCAAGCTGGCGGCAACTTTCAAACGACGGCATTCGAAAGATGAACGAGGCAGAAGTAAACGTTCGTTTTGATTTTAAAATGGTTATCGTAGTGGCACGTTGTATTGTAATTTTGATAACACGTTACGGTGTGCCTCCTGTAGGTTGGTTTCTTTAAGTTGGTAGCTGATGAATTGTTTGAAACGGTACGCTTGTTTTCCAACCAGGGTTTTTTGTGCAAAATAGTGTGCTTTTGCACACTTAAACTTAATTTTGCACACTTAAACTTAATTTTGCACACCTAGACTTAATTTTGCACATTAATTTGCACACCTTTCAGTGGAACAAAAATTGAAAACACCTGTTCAAAACTCCTCGAAATTCATATCCAGTTGCCTTTCGTTTATTCCATCTTCTTCAAATCCGGCAAAATCAATCTAGTGGTTCTGTGGAAGCAGATCCTCCGGAACTGGATGGCTCACCGGATATGTGCGGTGTAATACATGTATACGTAGCGCATAGAATGAGTCATCATAATGGGCGTTGATTCTCCGTTATAACCAGTCCTGCGTTCAGCACACTTAGACTTAATTTTGCACACCTTGACTTTATTTTGCACATTAATTAGCACACCTTGGGATTTGAAAAAACCCTGTTCCAACCCCTTTGCAAACACAAAGATTCGCGAATGAAATGTGCGTTATCTAGGCTAACACTGGTAACATAAACAATCTGTTGTGTAGCGTATACACCAAAGGTGGGAAAATAAAAATACAGTGTACGGCTATTTCTTGTGATTTTTGTATTTTGACGTAAACCGAACGTGATTAGATTGTTTTTCATGCGAGCCAATTAAGGATTGTATATAAAAACTAGCCCCGTTAGGCCGGTAAATACCTTGTTGGCGCCGGGTCAGGCCATGGGGGTATCTACCAGATTCGTACGTACCTAACAAGCACACAAAGCGTAAAAACACAAATTTTAACGTACAGAAATTCATCTCCCTTAACATTACATCTGTTCCCAGCTCATTCCTCATAGTACTAGGAGCTAGCCCGCGAATCGTAACCGGATATCCGGTCGCTTTCAGGCAGGTTGCTGGCTTTTGTATTTTTAGATATATCGAATGATATTAATGGCATAGTCGCAACGGTTCATTCATCCACTGAATCTATATCGCATACAGGAGAGTCAAGTGACTCGTCAAGCGAATGTTCAGACGATAGTAGCTATCGCGAACGTTGCCCAAAGCTTGGCTCAGATTACAGTGTTTCCATAGCAGCCGGAAATTTAGCTTTATCAGGCGAAATTCGCAAGAATAACGAAGTCGGATCAAACCCGTCGGATGATATTGATGACGAGGATGATAAACTCCCTCAATGGTCTTTGAAAGCGGCTGGTTTAATCCCTGCCAGGTCGAATAAACGTAATACCAAAGAGGGGCAAGTCGCTAGGAGTTCTGTCCAGCGGATAGAAAGTGTTACTGGTAATGGTAAGGCGACTTCAGGTGACAATTCCTATTCGGCAACCGCAGATATGCTCCGATTTGCAGATGATAGTCAACCATCTACTACTCATAATAGTCCAGACAAAGCGGAGCCTTGTATGAAAACTCCAACTACTAGTATCCGGAGTTCACGGCTGCAGGCGTCGACGTCATTAGATAGTAATCGCCGCAGTGAGTTTATGTCCACAGCGTCTGTGCCACAAAATTCGACATATGAATGTAAACATGCAGAGCTGGAGCAGGTTCGTTCGTTTGTCTGTTTCTTTATTTGTTTGTTTATTTGTTTGTTTGTTTGCATGTTTGTTTGTTTGTTTGTTTTAGTATCGTTGCTTCAGGTTTAAGGAAAGCTTTCTCAACTATGTACAGCACCTATGCTATTTGATCATTTGTATGGTAAATCATTGGAACCGGTATAACAGATATGACTAAATCTTAATTATTATGTAATTCAGGATGGTAGCTACAACATGTAAAAATATTCTCGTAGATTGCATCGTTTGCATTTCATGCAATGAAGCACTTGCACTATGTATCCAGCTTATTTATTCACAGTATGTCGACATAGCGAGATTTATTGTTGGTACCGAACGATGATAATGCTGTAAACCATTTTAAAATGTGGGTCCTGCAGTCTAATTGTACCGAACGGCGATAGATGATGCATCCGGTATAAAGAATGCGGGTTTGAGTAGTTTGCAGCTATTTTGCATATTTTAGGTACGCGAAGAAGCCAGGCGTCGTGCGCGACAAAAAACGGACCGCGAACTTGGATTAGCGTCGTGTAATGCTCTGCGCGATCCAAATAATAGCACTGCTTTCTTATCACCAGCTGCCTCTGCGCGTCGAAACAACTGGTTGTCTAGTGCCAGCAGTCAACATCGACGACCATCAGAACGTTCTGTGTCTACTTCTTTAGTTGGAATTGATTTCAGTGAAGTCGGATCAGACCAGGAACCGCTGATGGATAGACCAACGTCATTGAGTTTCGATACACCGAAAACATCACGACCAACAACAAAAGGTGGCACATCTGCTGGAGTAGGTAAAAGTAAAACATTTAATTCAAAACAACTGAGCGAACGTGCCTTGCCCCCACAATCAACAAGCTGCGGTGATACGACTGCCAAGCAGCCTCAGCAACAAGCACAGCCAGCTGAGAGGACCGGACTTTTGGCCAAATTGTTTGGGCTCAATTTGACGTCTCAGGCATCGTCAGGTTTATCACCAACTAAATCATCAGTAAAGCCGTTGTCTCCTCAAACGACTGATGCTGCAATAGACATAGCTTGCAGCGTAGCCAATGGTAAGTAAGACCTGTGTTATTGTTTAGGCTTGTTGATCGCTCAAATATTGGTTGTGAATATTGGGTCAGTCAAAATGTTCGAAGTCATGCCGTGGACATTTTCTAAGGGAGCATGTTTGTCAGACCCTCATATAATTTTAAATACTCGCAAGATTTTTCTCAAAATTGCAAGTTATGCTAATTTCAATGGGCTCACGCTTTGAAAAATTTTTATTATATATTTCCTAAGTTAGAACCTTGGAATAAGCAAAGCCATGGCGGATCGGCTTTTCAAAATTAAATATGGTACACGTGCAGCATAGATAAGGCCTTACAAATTGGTCATTGCGTAGTTAGTTACAGCCTCAAATTTCAGGTTCGCCACAGGCAAGTTCAAACCCAGCAGAATTATTGAATTCTAACAGCGCCCATGTATCCACGCCAGCCGATAGCTGCCAAAGTCCGGACTGTAGTCAGTTTTCTTCAGCAATTAGCGAGTCGCACCGTCGCGAAACCAATATGCTCGAGAAAAAAGGACGTATGCGGTATAAAGCGAAAAAACATGCTCGTACGTCGGTGTCACCAGCGGGAAGTTCGACGGCAGCGAAAGAACCACTGGTAGCGTCACAACAAAGATTGAACGAGCAAAGCGCGACAGATGCAGGTTAGCTTAAGAACCAAAATGGGTTGCTTGGCAGTACCCGAATAGTAGTATACGTATACTATATATAATATAATTCTGGTGTATGGAGGATGATTAATATTATAGTAGTTTTTGAATTTGTTAGGCATATAAGTTTAAATTGTTTAACGCAAGAATAAGATTTACATACTTGAATAGCAATAATACAATTGTATTTTATACAGTTTTATTTAACAGGGAGGGTATTCTTATTGTTTGTTGCACAGGCTATTGATGCTGATGTGTATGCGTTGCATGCGGTACGCAATTTTTTTAGCAATCTGTATGTGTCAGTGATGAGTACTTAGTTGGAATTGGTTAGCTATGTGTTTAGTGCTAGGTCAGATTATATCGAGTATCGATGCTGTTGTTTTGGTTTTCTAGCACAACAAAAACTTATCTAGTAGGTGCTTTCAAACTTTGTTGGTTGCATTTTTTTCTCAGATGAACATTTCGAGCGTAGCTAGCTTCAACCAGCTTAGCGTAGTTTATAGTAGCCATGGGTAAGACGAAGAGCCAAGCTTAGTGTTGTGGTTACATTATTTGTGTTTATGAAAAATGGTGTTTTGTACTTTAAATTATGTTTCATATAGTCGTAGAAAAGTTATAAACGCAGGCTACAATTTTTTAAGCTTAGGATGTTGCGTTTGCCAACCAACCCAAAAATGATTTATTGGGTGTTTGTTTATTTGAAGTACGTATTGTTTCTGAAAAACAAAAGGTGTGCGTTATCGGCATATATGCACAATATTGACGCTTTTAGTATTTTAGGTTTTCCATCTTTAGTCTTTCTTATAACTTATGCGTGTTAATGTTAAATACAAGCTCACTTCATTTAAAATAATTGAGAAAATTAAGGCTAGTGCCAACATGTGCTGTTTTGTTTAGCAATTACCGCAAAAACTGGGAAACGAAAAGACCAAGGTGGAGTTTTACACTAAAAATGATTAGGAAACCCATATAGCACATTTAAAATAACAGACCTAAGTTGATTGCCATAGTTGAAGCGGTAGCTATACACCAGGGTTCCAACCCGGAACTAGATTTTGTCGGAATCGGAATCAAATTTTTCTGTCGGAACCGGAATCGACTGCAGTATGCCTGTTTCCGTCACTGTTCACAGTTTCAGTTTGTTTATATAGAACACGGAATACACGTAACAACTTCAAATATTTACGAAGAAAAAACCAACAGAATAATTGCAAATGAACGAAACAAAACGAAACAAGCAAAATTTAAGTTCAATCATCTTAAAAACTCATAACCGAAAAATCAGAATTCCGGCATCGGAACAGCAGTCAGCCGGAATCGGAATCGGAAGTAAAATTTTGCCGGAATTTTAGCCGGTATCGGAATTCCGATGGAGCTCTGCTATACACCTATCAATCACTAACTGAGCGATATGTACTAAGTAGATTTGAGACGGTTGTACCTAAGTTTTAAGCTTGCTTGGACTACAACCAGTCATAGTTGAACTACATGTATTGAATGAAGTTTGGACATACCTGTGAAATAATTTAAAAAGTCCTAATTTAGGCTTAACTAGTTAAGGTAATATGCAAATTAGCTATTAGCTAGCTATTCAATTTTCGGCTTTGGTGGTTTGTAGGCATTTTATTCAGATTTCTCGCACCCGAAAACCCTTTAGTGTTTAATATGAATGCTTGTAATGTAACCGTAATAATCACTGAAATAATTTAAAAACTTAGGCATAACAAATTTAGGTAATATTGAAATTAGCTATTAGCTAACTATTCAGTGACAGGTTTTGGAGGTTTATAAACAATTTGTTTAGATTTCTCGAACCCAAAAACCCTTTAGTACAGAAATTAGATTGCTTGTCACCCCAATAATTAGTGAAATACCGTAAAAAGTCCTATTTTAGGTTTAACCAATTATACAAATTAGCCTGTAGCTAATAAACGGCTTAAAGTTTTAAAACCCTAATACGAGGTTAACACCCCAGGATAATAAACTTTCAAACAAAAAAAATTATGAAAATTGGTTGAGTGATTCTTCTGATTCTTTTCGGACAGACGGACGGACATATACACTTTTCGACCCCCGTCTACGAAACATAAAACGCTTCGCGAAATTCCGAGCTTCGCTCAGAATTTCGTTTGGCTCAATTAATATAGTATCGATAATACGTGTGTGAAAGTATGTTGTAATGCTTGTATGTACTAAACTGACATGAAGAAATTTTTTAATGGCAGGTGAGTCTACTGTTGTAAATCCGGCACCTGGAATTTAGCGAAGTCACAAGGCGTTATTTTTATATTTAAAAACTTTGCAAAATTAGGGGCTATGGTCATATTATCAAACAATTTTTGTTTAATAAGTAGTAATAGTACTTGGCGTTTTGGAAGACGCATAGTATCGGACGAAATTTTTGTTCAAAAAAACATCTGTACTGTATATATGCTGGTCACTATAATGTATACTTTATGCTTAATTTGTTGTCTTCAGGAGTCGAGAATAAAATACCACAACAAACTTCTGCGACAAAATTTGTGTGCCTGGAACCGATAAGCTCACCAGTAAGAATGATTTTAATCTTGCTTTCTATGTTTAGTATATTTTTATGAGTAGAAGCCGTTATTTTGTTTAATAGAAGGTGGTAAATTAAGCAAATAATGCTAAATTAGGCTCGTTTTTGGCTATTCTTTGTATTAGGAAAGCACATTCATGGCAGCGTTGTGAAACTTACCACTGTTATACGCGTTACCTTACATTAAACGTAAACGCTTTGGTTTATGCTGAGTCGGTAAGTCTTGGTCTAAACCTAAGCGTGAATGTAGGTTAGGGAAGGAAAAGTGTATAAGAGTCATTTCCCCTTATGCAGTGATAGAGTATAATAAACAACTGACGTGTAGTTGGCGTACAGTATAAACGCATATCTTGAAAGTGAGTCAATTGGTAACAGAACATCACAGCTGCTCTGTTCCGTCCACCTAAAGTGAATATTTCACTTCAAATGTACGCTTACGTTGGAATAAAACAATTTTCGTGCACGTTTGAAGTAGAGTTAATAATTTAGACGTAGTATTGGCAGTAAAACGTAACAATATTGTAGGCGGACGAAACCGCTGTGTCCGAGCGTGACGTAAAGCGTGTAGAACGCGCTGTCGCTCGTTTGGTCCGACAACAAGAAGCGAAATTTCAACGTCAAGCTGGTGAAATTCAACGGCGACTTCAAGAAATTGAAATTCGACGCGCGGAAGTTGAAGAACGCGGCAGCGCGATTGAAAAGACGTTACGATCAGGCAAGTAGAGCATATGTGGTTTATGGTATAAGTATTGATGTTTTCAAGCTAAGGTCTGTAGTGCAGTGCAGTTGAATATAAGGCACCGGTATAGGATTAGGATCCACCTCCGGTGTTTCAATTTGTCGGTTAATGTAACTTCGTGATTGATGTTCGGTACCCGCTTGCTTTCTTGCTAGCACAGAATTACATAATATTGTACTTTCTAGGATTATGACCGTGGATTTGTTTGAAGTATTCACGAATGCTTAAAGATTAACATTTATTGTCTATATTTCTAGACCCAACTAATAAAGAAATGCTGCAAAACTGGTTAACGCTAATCAATGAAAAGAACGGACTGTTTCGATTGGAAGCTGATCTCAACATGCAGTGAGTTTCATTTTATCAGTACCTTGTGCCCACTTCTAATATGAATAAGGACCAAATTTTAAAAATGAATAAATGTTTGCGTAATATCTTCAAAAATCATTAAGGTATTAAATGCCGTACCGGAATCTATGGTCTGGTTGAGACGTTTGTGCAAAATTCAACGGAAAATTTTCCTGATTCCATTGAACAGTGTCTACCCCTCCACTAGCAATATTCTTGGTATTAGTACTGGTTACGTACTAGTTATCATTTTGAAATAGCAGTGGTTGTTATTTCGTTTTAGGCGACGAGAACTTGAGCTTGAAAAGGAACACACTCAACTGCAACAAGTGTACCGTACCAGTTTATCGATTCCGGCAAAAGATAAAACTTTGTCAGATATTGAGTCAGAAAAAACAATATTACAAAGAATGCTCGCAGTACTTACCGAACGTGATCAATTAATCAAACAGATGGAGATAGAAAGGAAAAAGTAAGCATGTGAATGAGGTGTAGTTCGCTGATATTGATAGACCTTGTCACGATTTGGCCCTTTTGCTACAGGTCGGAATATTTTTGAGGCATGTACGCAACAGGTTTGCATCCAATTCTTGCAGTGCATAAAATAACGCGCATTACATTTCACTCAGGGTACAACCAGAGGTCTGTCTCCGGCTCCAGTAGAATTTCTGTCGGAGGTTCCCGCAATTTCGGCAGTGTAATTTTTCATAATTTTATAATTGTATTGTTCGATCCGGTTGGTTTTAACTTTTATTATAATTAATGAAGAATTTCGTGATTTTTAAAAATAAGCCTAAAACCAAAATTTTAGGCAACACTTAATTTCTGTTCTAAAATTAGACAATTAAACATTATTTTATCTGCCTGGTTTTCAGGGTGTAGCCGGATATACGTCTCCAGTAAAAACCGGTGTCCGCTGAGTTCTGTTAATTTTACGCTCAAAATTAGTTATAGATCACTTATATGTGGCGATTTTTCATTACAGAAATGCTGCAATATTGTTCGACATAAAATAAACCAAACTGTAGAAAGTCGCGTGAATTTGCACGCATCAAAATAAAATACCTTGCCATCTTTTATACTTCAATATTCGTTTCCCATTTTCGTTATTTTACAACTCTTACATCTCTCTTTGGCATCTACATATTAATTTTATGCACTATATTATGGCGAGTTTGTTTTCAGCGAAGATGATGCAAATACCGAAATTGAAAAGGTGCTTGAAGCAAAAGGTTTTGCTTATGCCAACTTTGATCCTGTTTTTCTCAGCCGACAACCAGAACAAGAAACAGATGTCTAGCGACGGCTTTCACCGCTCTCAGGCAGTGACTCTGTTTGCTCTCGCCGCGATCATCAAAGATATATGTGTTATGAATAGAAATTAACGTTTTTGCTAAATAAAATTTTGTTATTGCAAATTTTCAACTTGCATTTTTCGCTATAGAGCGGTCTTGCAGCGTACGATAACGTAGAATACAGAATACATTTCTTAAGTGTATCTGAACAGAAACTGCAGATATTACAAGTCGGTTGATTTTTCTATCAGAGCCGGTACTAAGCAGACTAGCGGTAATTCAGATAAAGTGAAAATGCGTGACATGTATTCAGCCAGTTAGCTGCTCTGCTCCGATACCTCAACCCAATATCACTTTAATGCTGACTGCGCCGAGAGTGAAACTGTAGTTTTCGCTGCCTGATCGATCATGCATTAGTTGTAGCTTCATTTACTATTGGCCCCACATGATCATTTTAAGACCTGAGACGAAATATTTATACACCATTTTTAGCACGCAAGACTTTCCAAAATGTAAAATTATTGTATAAATCTGCTATACCTAAACAACTCAGGTTGAGCCATGAATTGCCATAGGCAACTATACAAATTAACCTTCCTTTGGATGTGTGCCGCTGATGTATAAAATAAACTTTCCTTTGGATGTGTACCGCTGATGTATAAAATAAACTTTCCTTTGGATGTGTACCGCTGATGTATAAAATATACAAACGTGCTAACAGTTTGTAAAGCAAACGTTGAAACCGGTACACGAAAACAAATTCCGTATCTCGGTTTTTGCCGGGTAACATCTAATCTGATCCAATGTATAACTTTGAAACTATTAAAATAGCTTTGTTTTCCGGTCTAGTGGCGAATGTTAACGTTTGGAAATAGGTTTTTTAAACTCTGCCGTACGCTCAGCGGCACGAAATACCTATGTTGTAAAAAGATTACTTGCCCGTAAGTATTAAAATATAGTTATCTATGATGACCTGTTGAGGTTGATATGTTATAAAAACTTATTTTGAAATGCCGGTTGAAATGTTTGGCTCGCGGTGATTATTTTTTGGCCTTCTGACAATATAGCTTGTTTTGTATTTGCAATCGGTAATTTACTAAAAATGTATACCTATTTGTGCTGCTAGATTGTTTTTTCCCAACTCAAGCCAGTATGACGCTGCGCTTAGAAGCTAGGCGTCGAGTTGAAATTCACATTCAAGTACCGAGGTAAATTATGGCTTTTACGTTTTAAGTTTAGGCTCTTGTACGCTTATCGTCATAGGCTTATGCTTAAGTTTAAGTAAAAGGTTGGTTATCTAAGCCTCAATTTTAAATGTTGGTGAAATGCTCAAGAGTCAAATTGTTATACTTATCTGCACCGTTTCAAAGGTAGCGAAAATAATTTATTGCCATGCATGCCAAATTTATAAATCAGACAAGATGCATGTTATACAGGAAATTTAACTATTAGTAGGAATGAGCAGGCTGGCGGATTAAACGTTATATGTATTAAAAACTTAAATTCAGTGACTGTTTCTGAAATCGTACTTAATTATTTACTTAAGTTTTGCTCAAGTACTTACATAAGTCATTGACTTAACTAAATGCTTAACATTTCGGATAAAAATAGGAAATTGCACATTATACGTTTGTGTGCTGTAACAAGGAAGCCGTAGATTCGTTTTATCCTAAAGAAGCGGTTATAATTAAGCACGGTTTCAGAAACTCAGCCAATGTTGGCATGTTTCATATTGTGTTAATTTTTCAGTATTTTGAACTGAGCGGTATTTGTTTATATTAGCGTTAAAACTTTTCAAACGGTTAAGCATCCTTGATTGTAAACTCGTCTCGGTATGTGACTTAATACAAAATCAGTTTGCTTATGGGATTTGGAATTTCATACCAACAAGGCAGACGGACATTTCGATGTTGTGAAGACACTGTGTGTAAAATACAAAACGCTGTTCTCGTTTTGAAGAAAGTGTTCATATTGACGCTAAAAACGCCTTGACAAACATTTAAATGCGTTTTCGTGATAGCATTTTACTACACAAACGATTCAAGTCTGCATTTTTGGTTTTGCGAAAAAACGTTCTAAAAGTTGCTGTTCCAAACGCGAAAAGCGTTTTAAAATAGCGTTTTATTTCTAACACGAATTTTAAAAGAAACTTAGTGTGTGTGTGCTGATATTAAGTGTAAATCGTATATTCATTGTAATTACTTTACGGTATAATTTTGTTCAATCGTATAGCAACTATTGTACCGTTTATATGAATTATTCATTTAGTAATGGTATATATTTTGTAAAACATTTATTGTGAGTTTACTACAACATTATAATTTATTTTTTGGCAGGAAATTGTATTTTTGTTTTGTACAACTGTAACTGGTTTTTGTAGTAATCTGAGCCAGAAGTACAGGTCTGTCGTTAATGTATATACGGATATCTGTATGCATTTTGTCAGAATACAGAAAATTTACACTCTAATCAGCGGTGTATACAAAGACACGACAGGGTGATATATCCACCGAAATATTTCGATAGATAATAAAAACATAATCGCTACCACCAATTGTAAAATATTTCTAGTTTGGTGTGATTTTATTGTTCCTTAAGTTTGGCAGCAAATAACGTTCGATTCGCAATTACACTAAAAATTTGACTTAGAACAATGATAGTTTCAAATTTAGTGTCGACTTATTTATTACTTTCAATGGGAGGTTGATTTCTTCGTGCGTTTGAGGAACGTCGCACTTGTGTTTGGGAGTCCCTAACTCTTGATGCATATCTGATTTTTATATTTAGTATGAATATGCTTTAGTGATCTGTGATTTATGCAACATTTTTTTCAGCATTTATATAGAATTTATATGCTTGAAGTGTGAATTTAAATATATGCGTACTACGTACCTGTGTGTTGCTACTTTGAAATTGGCCAATGTTACTTTAAGGGGCGTAACAGTAGATTAAACGTATTCCTAAGCCTACGGCTAAGCGTTGCAAAAATGTGTTCCTAAGCGTAAGCCTAAGCAAAAAAATATAATCTAGAATCTAAATCTACTCTTTTATAGACCCACCAGAAACCTGGACGCCCTTTAAAGTAACATGGGCCTTGAAATTTATCAAGATTTGTTGCAGTTATCTTGCTATCTTGCATAGCGTTCGACCGTTCAGTGAAAAATACCTAAGCCGGATCCTGAGCCGAGGGAGAAGCAAAATTAGTTATGGAAAATGATGTTATATTTAATTTTAATTCAAAGTAACTTTGTAACATGTGGCCAAACAAATTGTTCTTTTTAAGTGTTTTTTGAGAAATATCTATATATAAGAGCTACCAAACTTACCTTAATGTTAAAAACAAACTCATTTAAGGGTGCAACTTTTACTTATAAAAATACGAAAACTTTCACTGCCGAATATACCGTATGCTCCGCCAAAAATTGTACCGGAGCATGCGGTCGATTTTACGACGTTTCACAAGCAGACCTTTGCTTGTGTCCTGCTGTCTTGCATTAACAAGCAGGTGATATGAGATATATATGGTAAAAATGATTGCTGAACTTGACACAACTAAGGTTACTAGTTTGGCATTAATGAATTGTTTACTGTTGTGGATTTGGGGGGGGGGGGCGACAGCCGCATCCTGCCTACGGCTGCCTGAACATGCGGATGGTTCATGGGGCGGCAGTACTCCTGAGAACTTAATTAAAGTAATTTTTTTTGCGTGGGGAAGGTATGCATTTCTTTGTGGGGGAACTCAACAGTGCCATCAATTTAACGGTCATACTGTGTATGCTGATTAGTGATGGGCATCGGATATTTTTTTCATATCCGAATATTTAGCAATTCTTGCCGAATATTTATCAGTATATCCGAAATTAAATTTACATTTCGGATATCCGAAACTCGATTTTGCGCTTTTTGGGTTTGCGAACCTCAATTTTCGTTGCTTAAGCATATGTTTGTACTTGTTCTAACGAAGTGCCCTTCTGGAGTTCACGTTATAAATGGTGCAGCTGGGTCACATTTTGTCACGTTATATATATTTGGTAACATTTTGTCTGCGATGTAACCCAATATGATATTCCAAAAACATTGCTCGTCTGCAAACATCAGGTATCGGTCGCGTTTTGTCTTGCAATATCATATGCTATTCCCTACATTGTCGGTCAATATCATATGATCATTCGAAAAATGGCTACTGAGTCAGTTGCATAACTAGGTTGCTTATGGTGGAATATCATATCATACTAACAGACATGCGCCGTTAGTATCATATGATATTACGAGACAATGTAAATAACAATACTAATAATATGGCGGGAAATTTAAATTGTGGCATGAAAATTTAAAATTTGGCGCGAAAATAAAATTTGGCAGGAAAATTTAAATTTTGGCAGGAAAATTCAAATTTTGGCGGATTGTCTTATAATTATGTCTTAAACTACTTTATGGAATATCATATGATACTCCAAATCCGTGTTGCTGAATATCATATCATATATGTTGTTAATTTAGGATATATGATATTCATGACATTCGAACACTTGTAATGTTGAGATAACATTTGTACCCGTGCTTTGTATAGCGATATCACATGATATTCCACATTTGTCTGTCTGTATCATATGATGGTAACAAAAATTTATGTTGCTGTCGAATCAACATATGACAAAACGTGACCCGACTGCCCCAGCTATAACGTGAACCCCGCATGACCCACAAGCTGATTGTTATGAACGTAAAACATACAATTCTAACAATCATTTATTATGCGACTGCCGTAATAGTTCTAGGTATTCGGTTTCGAAGCTTGCTACTGACTAATACTTGCGTTGGCCGCACATGAAATTGGGTTAATTTAATTTGTCTGCCTCGGATTTCAACCACTGCAACAGATTCTATCGAATGTCACTCTTCTTTAGAGCTATATACGTGCGTCATTTTCGTTCCAAGATGAAAACCAGATTGAAACATACTTTCGCTTAATGGTACAAACATCAGCGATCAGTATTTGTTACTTTTAGTGATGCCCCGCTATTAGCGAAGATCCCGAATTTTTGACTGAGGGGTGGGCTGGCAAAGGTTATGAAACTCAATTTTTCATCAAAAAATGTTTCTGAGGGTGAAATTTAAGGTAGCGACGTTTCCATTTTATCACAAAAAAATCTGACAGAGGGCGTACGCCCCCCGCCCGCCCTCTCTCCAGATATGTTACTTTCCATTTTCTGATTCGATCCTAATAAAGTAGGCTTAAATTTTACACTATTTTTGCTTGGGCTTAGACTAGATTTTAACTTTTTAACACTGGAATATAGACTTTCACTTGTGATATTATGGACAACTGCAAAAATTTCTACTTGCTATATAAATACTTGCGTTGGCCGCCTGAAATTGAGTTGATTTGGTTTGTCTCCGTCAGATTAAACCACTACAATAGAGATTCTATCGAATGCCACTTCCCTCAAAGTACCTATATATATGAATATAATATATACTTATATTTATGAGGGGTTTTACGGTTTAGGGACAAAGAATTATACATGAAATATATATACGCTTACACTAAGCCGTACAAACATGCCCAAGGACCTTACAATTTTATCGCAAAAACAATCTGGCGGGCATGAGTACGCCCGCTCGCCCCCCCTTCTGGGTCCGCTAGTGCCCTCTTTGTCACTATACCGCAAGAGAGTAGGCTGAAGTTTTAGGCTATTTTTTGCTTGGGCTTAGACTAAAGCTTTGTTTTAGACTTATGTTTTTATTACGCTGAGGAGACTTAAACTTAAAAATATGTTTTGGTTGCTACATTGCTAAAAAGTGTTATTGATCCAAATCTTTAGGACCCGCTCTAGTTTTAATTTATATAATATATTGGAACATAACGCCGATTTGGCTCCTCATAATCTCTCCTGATGATTTCAATTAAAGTTTAATTTTTTAAAACTTGAATATATACTCACATTTTGTGATCTTTTATGGACTACTGCGGAACCAAAAACGTATTTTCAACAGTTCAGAAATCTATATTTTTCACGTATATATGTATATATTACTAAAAAGCAACGCGCTGAGTTGAATTGCGTCACATTTTGCGTTGGATAACTTTTAGCGAACCTAATTTACTATTAATGTTTGCAATACTTTTGAATAAAAACCAAAACTATTAAGCTCTTTTCCATCAAATAAATGAACCTGTTTTTGTGTAGACGAAACAACTATTTAGGCAACGTGCATATTAACAATTAGCATTTTGTAAGCGATAGAAAAATTTCACAACAGATAAGGGTGCCGCTATGATCCGAACTTATGTTGCCACCCTGTTGCTTACATCTAAATTGCGTTGATGCGTTAGTTTTATTTGAGATTCATCTCAATGGAACGAACATAAAGAAGTCAATTTTATGGCAATAGTTCGTGGTTTGTGTGTGGGTCAAAAATAAGTTTACTATATACCTGTGGAATTTTGCCCCCCCCCCCATTTTGAGAACCTGCATCCGCCACTGAATGTTTTCAAGGCCCATTGAAAGATCAGGGGTGGAACGTTTTTCTGTGAGACTACAAAAGAGTAAGCTTAATCTTTAGACTAATTTCTTCCTTGGCTTATAGGCGGCCATGTAAAGATCAGGGGCGGAACGTTTTTCTGTGGGACTAGAATATAATAAGTTTAAGTTTTAGTCTAATTTTTCTGCTTGGCTTAGGAATGAACTCATTCTTACGTTTAGGCTTAGGCATAACTTATAATACTGGTCCGGTCTTGTTCTTTACATTGGCCGCTTAGGCTTAGGATTATGCTTATAAATATTTAACGTGGTATAAATTCTATCAATGCGAGATTGTGTGTTATGAATACGCGATAGAAATGATGGCGCCTAATGTTACTTTTAGGGTCGTAACAGTAGATTAATCGTATTCCTCAGCCTAAAGACTAAGCGTTGCATAAATTTGTTCCTAACCCTAGAGCCTAAGCAAAAAAATGTAATCTAGAATCTAAACCTACTCTTTAATAGAGCCTCCAGAAACCTGTACGACCCTTAAAGTAACATAGACCGGACAGACGATCCATTTTAAACAGCAATACCTAGCGCTCTCCCTCGTATTTTGAGGAGAACATTTTCATATATTCCACACGATTTCTGTTAAGACATTAGTCCAAATTTATTTTTAAAACGTGTATTATATACAAGAGAAGTAATATTTTCATATGGCGTCATTTAAAAAGCATATATAAAATCCAATTTCATATGGCGTCACTTATCAAGCATATAAAATCCAATTTATAGCCCATTTTTTGCTAAGCTCATTCTTACGCTTAGGCTTAGAAATACGCTTATACTACCATTTCGCCCCTGTTCTTTACATCGTCTCAATTTATTAACAATCACAGGAAGCAGATGTCTGATTAACTTAACAACATAGCTAATATGCCAATTTTTAAGATTGTTACAGCTGAAAGTATATTTTAATTGCTTTCACATGCAAGGGCATGTCGACAGTGCCTTATGTTTTCTTAGTTATTTTATTAGCATTTTGTTTATTTCAAAATCTCGGGTGCTCTTGCGCCAAGAGTCTAACCTAGAATAATGTGGACAGATAACCTGTTATCGCGTCAACAACAGAACAATAAATTGCAAAATAAACCAAAACACAAAGACAAGTCAGTTACAAAGCAACTGGGCCTGCCGGCGTAAGCTCATGACCTCCTAACGAAGAACCAAACAATAAATCTGCATTTACATCAATCAGATATACTATAATGCAGCTCAGTATCACAACGATCACGCCAAGAGCAAATATGCCACTGCACCAGCTTGGATTGGGCACCAAAAATAATCGCAACCGTGGTTTGACATCCCATACCGATTCAACCCATGTTGAATATTCGCCCGACTTCCAGTCATATTCTAAATTGATTAAACAATACAACCAATCATAAAAAGGTTAAAATTTCAAAAATTATATTTTAACGCAACATATAAATGTTACCACGTAAGCATTATTTAAAAACTGGTATTCTATTTAACAGCTTCTAATATTCGCTTTTAATCTTAGCGGCTGGTTTTGGTTTTGAATATCGGAAAGGCAACGCTCTCTTGTTGTACTCCTATTATAATGCACTTACTGTCAATGAGGAACGCAGGCGACTTGGCTTTCGAGTTGAGCACTGAACTTCGGACGCACATTGTACTGTTGCGTTGTTGACCAGTATCGAAGAGATCATACATAAACACAAAACTATATCTCTGAAATGAATGAAACATCTAATAAAATTAGATTTTGAATTTATTTTCTTTGTGAGAATCATTCCTTAATAAAAACTATATGACGTTCCAAAAAATTAAATCTTAAAGTAATGAAATGATCAAGTCATTACAACTGACATATTGAACTTTATGCTAGTCTCGGTTATTTTTTGCATGTGCACAACTATTATAAACCATAGCTTAGAGATAGGATCCTGGAGCAAACAGTTACGAAAGCAACCCGAGTAAACTTATAAACATCTGAACAAACTCAATCCGTAAATTTGAAACATTTACCTCATCCTTTGCGTATACCGTTGCCGCCGGCGCACAGTCTTTTCGATCAGTGATATTCATTTCCTGCTTTTCAACTGGTAAGAAATACGGCAGTAAATACAACGATACCACACGTGGAAAATGTAACTGGTTATTTGGACCAACGTAAGTATAAATTGGTTTTCCTGAAAAAGCATTACGAATTACGACACAGTCTGTAAATCCAGACGATGGCGCACTATAGCACTGCGCCACCTTTGCTGTACTGAAAGCTATCTATAATAATGGTACAGAAAACATCTCATCTGAATGTTACAGAGAAACTCGAACTGTCAAACTTTGAAAAAAATTGAAACCGGGTATATTAATTTTGAAAATAACGGTTAAATATCTTACTCAACAACTTATCCACGTAGCCATTGACTGGATAACTACGTCCCAACTGTTTGAACAAGTTGCAACGTTGGTTGATATAAAAGCAATTTAACAACTCTTTCACCTGAAACACGTTGCATCATTAATAATAAATAATAGCAGAACAAATTAACGTTTCACAAAGAAAAAAGCGGTCCATCTGTTAGTAGGAAGCCACAATAGTAAAATGCCACGCAGGTTATGGTATTTTTTATTTTTCGTATCTACTATTCGTAAACCGAATCGCAAAATCTTGTTGGATAGGCGCGCAAGCGTTACAGCGTAAGACAAAACAAGTGTCCTAAATATGTACCACAGATTTGTCTGCTTTGACAACATCTGGCGCCTTAGTTTCTGTAACCCATTTGTAAGCATATCGTGCAACATCCGTTGCCAAATTCGTAATAAGCTCTTCAAGCTCAGTGACTTTAAAGCGTTCAGAAGTGTCGAGAAAACTGTTGTAGTACCTAAAACTGAATACAGCATCAAAGCAAACATAGTGCTTAACACACTTCCCTTCACAAAAGTCATTATCTACATTTTCACATACGTGCTCTAAGCTAAGGCTATACTTGAATTTTGAAAAGCGTATAGTACCTATCGCTAGTTAGAGATAAATAGTCAACCGGCGCACCACTGCAATCGCGGATCTCAAAATTAACACAGTAGTAATAGTAACTAAATCTAAAAGCTGTACTAAATTCAGAACCTCTCTATTCCCTGGTTCAAAAGATATGTGAATTATCAGGTCACCAACTGATGATAGATGCAACAAACATTAGACGGCCGTGTAAATTTTGTTTACTCTAATGTTAACTATCTTACCTATTGGAATAATTTCTGGAATGATCTGCAATGACCACGGAAGGAATCTGCGCGTTGTGCTTTAAAAACGACTGAAGTGATGCAGGTGGCAAGGGTATCTCAGGCTCAGGCGACACAAGAGAGCTCAAAGCACTGCTCTGCAGATCGGCGATCAATTTCTGCAACACAAAAATATAATAAATAAAGATAAAGTGTTTATGATTTCCAAAAATATACTTTCCGAGTTAATTCCAACACTTGCGCATCGTTCAATTGTTGTTTAAACTACTACCGGAGCTTTAGAACTTTATAAGTTATTAACATATAATTTAAAAAAATGCAACTTTGATGCAAAAAGTGTATAATCGTTCATTCCCATTGGACAGGTTGAAGCGGCAACACAATCATAAGCTCAAACCATGTTTCAAAACCCAATTATGAGTCATACTTGACCTTCTGTAAAACAAAAATACTCAAACAATTCCTCTTACGTTATTTCAATTCCAAAACAGTACTTACTTTTGAGACCCGGTAAGCTGTTGGGTCTGTATGCAAATAGTACGTGCTGCTGAGGGGTAAACCTAATTGGCTAAGTTCAATCCATGCGCCAATATGAGACACATTAAATAGAGCCGACTGGTTCTTGTTTTCGTCAATGGCACTTGGAAATTGATCCAGGTTCATATCGTATGCCATCCGGCTTGATCCAATGTAATCTAGTGACTCCTAGAAATCGAATGTAAAAGAATTTTGGGCGACCGATGATACTAACTTACAAACAATTAGCATTGGGACGATAGATCGAATAAATTAATTTGAATGCTTAAAACCTCAAAATTTATAATTTAGGCGACGATTTAAAAGCATTTTCTTAACGCTAAATAGAAATTATAAAATATAGCTAAATATGGCAACTTTACTGCACAGTTGTTATTAACGTACCCCATTAAATAACACAAACATCACATGTTTTCCAGCGCCATCAGACATATCATTTATGACGTTAGAAATTGCGTTCGCCACCGCCAACAACCCTATATACCCGGACAAGGCCGAGTCTGCGCCAGGTGATACATCAGCGTACATCGTAAATGAATCCATCTAAATCGCGTAACATGTCATTCGTTAATACCAAAATGATTGTTTAAAAATGGTATACAATTCAATAACATAAACCAAACATATTAAACAAAAAACAAAGTTTCGACGTTACATAAAACACTATAGGTAAGTACAACATTCGCACCAAATCAAACATTAAGCCAAAGTAAACGCTTAATAACAATTTACAATACTTACGCGCCTCAGTTCGCAATAACATTAAAAATATTACCTGACAATAATACTTTATCCCTTACCCGCGCTGCAATAACAAGAACGCTATCTTTCTCGAGCGGTTGTCGCTTATCGGTGGATGGCAGAAAACTGAACACATTGTAATCTTCAATTGGATCGCACATGTTTTCTGTAAACGAGATATATCGAAAACTGTCGGACATTAATTCAGATTCTCTCTTCCAACAAAATGTGTTAATATCAATATTTCTATCTTGAATATACAAAAACTCAAACAATCGTTCGTAATTTCCGCAACCTAGTGGCAGTTCTAGTCCACCCTATGAAAATCTAGGCCAATAGCCATACGCATACTTTAATGCAATTAAGCAGCAAATTCAAAGTTACACAAAAAGTCACAAACAAACCAAAATATGATGCATCAAGTTGTGAAAACAGTCGACTTCGTCGTAAGCATGTCGGAGCGTCAACTGCAGCAAACATCCGAAACTTTAAATCAGCGGCACACAATGGATACGAAGGCGGCTGACCGCTGACCGGTTTGTTTCGTTGCAGATAACACTGAAATATGTTACATTAAAATAAACGCCCGCTATACATAAATTGAAAATCATTCTAGTCCATTTTTGTGTGTATAATTTTATGCTCAGACAAAAAATCGTGAAGTATTCGCTGATAACAACGAACTTTAAGGTGTTACAATTATTTACTGTAACAACGAGTTACGTGCCCAAATAGCAACAGATAATGTCAGACATAGGACAATATAATTGGACGTAAACTGCAAAGCAGATAATTAAAAAACCAGATATTGTAACAGCTTTGGTAAACAGTAAAGCTATATTACTACATACGAAGTCTTGGTGTGTTACTTTATTAATAACCAATGCCGTATCATTAGCTTCGGAGAGCAGAAATATAGGAACATTCCAGTCACGGAACCACATTCCCTGGCCACCGGTGTTCCACACCTGTTTCTGACAATTTCTATACTCGCTGCTATTGCTGTAAAGACCTGTAATAAATACAGAAAGAATAATTTGTTATGTAATGGAATATACTGAGCAAATTCCAAAAAAATCAAAATTGAGCAGTTATTGCAGGCACAATTGGTCTCTGTACAAACACTAGAAGCGAGATGTTCAAGCAATTTTGTTCAAATTATGTGGTTTTTGTTTATGCTATAGAAATTGTTAATCCAAATAAAACATATTCCGTTTCTATGGTCAGCAACACAAAAATAATATTAATTTAAAGTGCAGCTTTTGTCCACATATAAAAACCGATGATACTATTAAGCACAATAAGCCAGAAATGTTTGTATACCATGACTTACTGTTTAAATTATTCGGACACGAATAATCATCAGAGTTTTGTTCAGGCACATTGTTTTCGTCATAAGTGACAATGAACGCTGCTATATCTGCACTCGATAGTAGCTTGTACATTGTGTCGCTAAACTCCAATAGGTAGAAGTATAAAAATTACAACGCTGCACAGAAAATACAGACATTGACAAATATACTATTTACTTATAATGATAAAAAATCCGACTACCCAAGAACATACACACTTTAGATTGAGCGTGTCTAGTGCCCGCTTTTCATTTCACAGCAAAATGAGAAAACTTTACAGCTTTCGCAAAAAACGAAACATCACCATGAAATCACAAGTACGCCGCGCTAACGCGTACCCAACTAAAATTTCAATGTTATTTTCCATTGCATTTTGCGTAAAATGAAACAAAACACTAACGTATCACATTGCTTGCTGCCAAGTTTGAATACTGCAACAAAAGGACCATGACCACCAGGATCAGACTGCATCCATTGGATGTCTTCATCAGTTTCAACAACATGAATCACGCCAACATTACCGCCATCTTTAGCTAAATCAACAGTCAAGCAGAATTAGTACTGATAATGATCACTCCAGACAAAATAATTCTTCTTGACTTCAAGCGCCTTTTGCTGAATAATTAACCGGATATCCGATAACCGCAAGCCAGAGCTATCAGTTGTTTGTAAACACAAACTTCGATAATTTCTAAATAAAACTACATAAATCGCACATTCTTAAACAATAAAACTTAACAAAAATTCAGCGTAACTGCATATAAAGTCATCGTTCTTTAAACCCACGGATCGATCAAACCAATATGGAAAACAAATATACAAGAACTGGTCTTCAGAAAAGTGTAGCACGAATTACTTAAGCAGGTGCGTCACAAAACTTACACTGACATCCAACTTGAGTAGTGCCGTTCAATATTCTAAAACAATCCTGATGCTCATCAACTTGAACGTATATTTTTTGACGAATTTTGTCGTTTGCAAAAGCATCTGAAAAAATTCGTATGCACTGAAGTTAAGTTTACATCAATATTATAACATAAAGAAAGTTCATACGAAACAAAAATACGATACACGCGCAGACAATTTTAGGAAAATAACTTTGGATAAATTGCCAATTTTTCTTAAATTTTGGAATGAGAAAAATTTTCAATACTGAAAATACCAAAACATTTCCATGAAAAATGCCGGATTAAAACCGGACCGGATCGTGATAAATGCCGGAACCGGAATTCCAGTTGCACCTGAATAACCGTATCTACGCTTAACAAATAGGACCTACAAAAGTGTACAAACCTAGATTGATCCCAATTTTGACTAAAACTCAGAAGACTTCAAAAAACTTACGGGAATATTGAAAAGTCCAGCCGCTGCATGCCCAAACAGCACAAATTAACGTTAAATACATCTTGTCAGTATCATTTTGTTGCAATATATTATTTTCAATCTCAATATTACACACGACTAAAACTGCAATAAAACCATTGAGAGCAGTCCATTGTTCACACGAAATTTTATTGTACGTCTTACTCATGTAAATCTTTACAACTTACCACTAGCTATGAGATTTTGTGCTATAAGAATGACGTTACTCAAACATTTGCTAACAAATGCTTTGTTCCTAAACGAGCCGACCTTAAGTCAAATCCGGACTCAAGTCAAAGGTCGACATAAAGTCACGTTTGCGTACCCCAGTGATTTTCTTAAATTTTGACATTTATAGTTTTTATAGCAATAGAATTGAGAGAGCTGTACATTACGGTTTAAGATTCTGGCCAATGTAGAAAACAGGCCCGTCACATTAGTTAGTATAAGAATATTGCTATGTTTAAGCCTTTACTTATAATGCATTGTTCTATAACCGGGCCATACACTACATAAAATGGTGAGTCAAATTCACTCTATCCGAAAAAGGATTTACAACACTACATCAATTGAATCAAATACGACTTCGCCAGACGCAAATATGCGAATCATAGAGTTGAATTTGACGCCGGTGGAGTAGAATCTGACTCTAGTTTGTGTTGTCCCGTAGAGCCAATTTCGGAAAGATTCAATTTGATTCACCATATTTTTGCAGTGTATGGCGTTCTTTAAAATTCTGGTACAATGTAAAACTTGCGCGTCCTAATAGAACAGAAAACGAAGTGTAAAATGAAATCGAACCCTAGAATTTCTCCGACGTTTGTGTTTACGACGGAAATATACCCTAAACATATTTTAAATGCAAGAAATTCAAATTACAAATTCTAGTACCATATGCTATTTCGATAGTACAATTTGGTATGTTACCTCAAGTATGCAGACATCTAGAAACAGTGTGCAACCGGAGGTGAAAAATATTGGAGCCGGAGCCGGAACCGGAGGTCAGCAAAAGTTACCGGAGCCGAAGGTGAAGTCGAAAGTGAGGCGAAATTAAATAGTTTTATGTTTCATTCACCAATTTCAGCAACTATCTGGTGTTGCTAAATGGTTTGATTGCACGCTTATTTTTATGAAATCTGTGCACGTTGGCTAGCTTTCAACAAAGATACGTTCTATAAAATTTTCGTATTTAGGCATTAAGTTAAAGCTATGCTAAAACTTTGATTTTAATATCATTCTTCATTTATAAAAAAAGTGAATTTTTAGCGCCGTATCGCCTGAAACTTCCGTAAATTCTTAATACAGCCAGAGTATATACAAACTTGTACGAGAGGTGAAGGTCAAATATCTGCCGGACTTAGGGAGTTCCCCTGTTATCTATTACACGAAAGGTAAAGCAATAGAAAATAAACTTGTCTCTTATATACAGAAAAAAATTACAGCTTAGAATTTATTTAATAGTAAACACTTTCAAAACTAGTATCGGTATAAATTTTCTTCTTAACCTTAGCCTGAGCTTAGAGTTGCACTAGTTGCGCTATACTTTGCTGTGCCGCGCGTCGCCACACACCGTTGTCACCGCAACACCCGCACGCCGCCGAGCGCCGCTAACAAAATCACATTAGTTAAATTCTTAATAAAAAATTTGGCACTCTTATAGAGATAAGAAAAAAACTAACTATCGAAATTATGAAAAATTTCGTTATGTTAATTTCGTAAAGAGCTTGTCATTTTTCTAGATGGAAAACTTATGACAGAGAATGCAGCGCGGCCACTCCTGTATGACGGCTAGGAATTCCGCTGGTATGGTAGAAAAATCACAAGCGCAATTTTGGCTGGAAAAAGTGAAAAATTCAGGTGCGTGAATATTTCCTTGTTCGGTATATGGAAAGTTAGTGGTTTAGGCCAGGGTCGAAAACCAGGAAACGCGGAAAATTTTAAGCCTGGTAGGAAAGTGTCGGTTGGGTTGGGCTGGCTGGAAAATTGGGATGTGTGGTTCGGTTTGGATTACGGGAAAAATGGAAAAGTAGAAAATTCAAGCGTAGGTATGGTTCCTTGTGGAAAAAATTGGACGTGTAGGCGAGTCTAAAAACGGGACAAGCGGAAAAGTTAAACGTATAAGGCTTTCTATGTTCTTGTACGGAAGGAACCGTTCCGTTGGTTTTTATGAAAAACTGGGATGTGTGGTTCGGTTCCGAAAACCAGAAAAGCGGAAAAGCGTAAAATTTAAACTTAGAAATATGATTCCTTTGGGTTGGTAGGAAAGGTTAGAGGTGTAGGTGAGGTTTGAAACCAGGGAAAGTGGAAAAATTAAACGTATGGGCTTTCTCTAGGCCTGGTAGGGAAGAAACGGTTTGGATGGTGTGGCTGGAAAATTGAGATGTGTGGTTCGGTTCGAAAACGAGAATAGTGGAATAGTGGAACACTCAAACGTAGGTTAGGTATATATAGTATTTCTATGCGTTGGTAGGAAAAGTTAGAGTTGTAGGCAGGTTCGGAAACTGGGAAGACTGGAAAAATTAAACGTATGGGCTTTCTCTAGGCCTGGTAGGGAAGAAACGGTTTGGTTGGTGTGGCTGGAAAATTGAGATGTGTGGCTCGGTTCGAAAACGAGAATAGTGGAAAAGTGAAACACTCAAAAGTAGGTTAGGTATATTATTTCTTTGCGGTTGTAGGAAAAGTTAGAGTTGTAGGCAGGTTCGGAAACTGGGAAGACTGGAAAAATAAACGTGTAGGTTTTCTCTAGGTCTGGCAGGGAAAGAACGGTTTGGTTAGTGTCGCTGTCGCTGAAAATTGAGATGTGTGGTTAGGTAGCGAAGACCGGAAAAGTGAAAAAGTGAAAAATTCAAGAGTACGTATGTGATTTTTTTGGGTTGGAAGAGAAAGTTTAGAGGTATAAGCGAGTTTTGAAAAACGAAAAAAGCGGAAAAGTAAACGCAAAGGCTTTCTTTAAGTCTGGTAGGGAAGGAACTGTTTTGTTAGTTTGTCTGAAAAATTGGAATGTGTGGTTCGGTTCGAAAACGGAAAAAGTGGAAAATTTGAACGTTTGTTACCATCTGGTTTGATAGGAAAATTCTGAAGCATAGGTTTTGTTTGAAAACCGGAAAAGTATAAAATTGAAAACGTGTATGTTTTCCGTGGTTAGGTTGTTAGGTAGGTAAATCTGAAGCGTAGCCTTTGTTTGGAAAACGGAAAACGTGGAAAATTTTTCCTGGCTAGGCAGGGAAAATCTTAAGCATAGGTTTTGTTTGGAAAACGGGAAAAGTGGAAAATTTAAACGCCTAAATTTTTCTTTGGTTGGT
Organism: Enoplolaimus lenunculus; assembly: GCA_030248215.1. Taxonomy (NCBI): domain Eukaryota; kingdom Metazoa; phylum Nematoda; class Enoplea; order Enoplida; family Thoracostomopsidae; genus Enoplolaimus; species Enoplolaimus lenunculus. Next base: position 71,496 of record JASANG010003648.1, read on the forward strand.
ATGGAATATCTGAAGCGTAGGTTTTGTTTCGAAAACGGGGGAAATGGAAATTTTGAACACCTAAAATTTCCCAGCCAAAATTATGCCTGGAATTGTTCTTGCCAAACCAATTGAATTTTTAGCCCGCATACAGTAGCATTTACGATTTAGATTTTCTGCACCAAACCGTAAAAAATTGAAGCGTTTGAATTTTCCACTTTGTCGTTTTCATAGAAAATTTAACGCATTAAACTTTTCCTACAAAACCTGAAAATATTTTAGGCGTTTGAATTCGGGCAAATTTGTGGTTTTCCCTTGCCTCTAATTTTTTGTCAATTTTGCGCATGATTCTCAGGGGGGCTTTCGCCCTTTGCTTCACCTGTAATTTGATGGAATACTAAGCAGGGTGGAAGGCTGCCGCCCTCAAAGCCCCCTGCTCTAAGCATTATATTATTGAAACTGCCAAAGTTATTTAAATAATTGTGAACAGCTTGGGAGCTTCAGTATGAGAACGGCTTAATGTGGGGAGCTTTGAAGGCCGCAGGCCCCCGCTTAGCATCCATTCAAATTGCCGTTAGGAGGGGTCCGTAATTTGTCTTAATAAACGTGAAAAATTGTACCGGAGGCGGGGTATTACAGGCTACGGTCAACGGGTAGTTCTGCGGACGAATCCGAGTGCTATCCCTCACAGGTGTCCTGGCTGTGGACCTACCAATAGTAAGCCGACGTGTCTAGTGGATGATGGTCCCCCTGGCGTGGTAAAAGCTTCCGAAAGGTCACGGAAATCCCTTACCCTCGTACGCCAACTACTAATTTTATCCCTAGTTCCACAGAAGTTACCGTTGGATACCCTGTAATGCTTTAGATTTTAGTGTTTTAATCACTCTGTCCGTCTGAGAATTAAATCTAAATTAGCCTGAGTTGGTCCGGAAGTCGCCGGGAACAGTGAACAGATCCTTGGGTCTTTTACTTTAATTGGTCGAGAGTACAGACGTTTACGTCGGTACTCAGCAAGCTTGAGATTTGACTCGATATTCAAGGTCCTGAAGGATACAATGGTCAGAGGTGATCGGAATTTCATTGAACTCTGTCCCGAGAAGGCGACTACTCCTGGGAAGAGCATCCAAACCTGGCAACACTCCCAAAATTTGACCCTAAAGGGCTCCGATACCGCATAAGCACAAGTTAGCGTGTAAGCCTACTATATATATAAACAATAACAATGGTGGTTGAGATATTTTAATTTGCACGGCGAGGCTTCTCTTAAGCTACTTAGGCGCGTGCTTAAGCTTAAGCATGTCACACAGTTAAGCAATAAACATGGTGGGCGAGATATTATAAAATATCTGAGGTCCACTTTTGTTATCGTTTCTTGCGCAATAGCTGGAGGGGAGCGGTGCCGCGTTTGGATTAAAGCCCACTCAATTGGGGCGGTTTAACCAGGCTAATCGAGTTGCGACAACTCGGGTTGAGCATAAGGATCAATTCACAGCACATTTTGAGATTTATTAAACAATAAAGAATGAACAGTAACTTGACAATACCTTAGTTTGTATGCTGTGATAAGCAATAACTAAAGACGAGTTGAAACGATTTTAACGACGTTAATGTCGAAAGTCAGATTGGAAATTAGCTTGATAATGCAAGTAGCAATATTAAAATCAGCTAAAAACAACAAACGTACTTCCTAGTTAATGGATAGGTCAGCTTACCACTTGGTCGGATATG
>JASANG010003336.1:0-73068 GCA_030248215.1 Enoplolaimus lenunculus
TTCGTTTCTCTGGAATTGTTTGGACGAAACATATATCTCTGCCTTCAACCCGTTTCCACGGTCCTGCACATATAGCGAGCAATTTGTGGGAAGGTAGGGCTAAACACTAGAATCTGAAAAGCTGTTATGGTATAACAACCGACAAGTGGATACCCTGTGCACCGTAATGCAAAAATTGTGATAGAAGACTTAATTAGTCATAGATCAAGGTAGTGCAACGGAAAACTCAAAAATACTTCTTAGCCGCCCAGTTTCAGATGTTTAATTTAACGTCATAATAGGTTTGATCCCCATGTATAGAACAGGGTCTGATCGTTTTCCGGCTGGGGCTCGTGAGAGAGTCAGTTTAAGCTTTCGTCTTACTTTTTTGCTTACGCCAAGGCTTAGGCTTAGGCTTAGGCTTAGGAATATGCTCATCCTTATGCTTAGGCTTAGGCTTAATAACTTAAGGTTTAGGAATATGCTTATACTACGGTTCCGGCCCCTGTTCTATACATATTCAATTTAGCTTGATCTTTGAATTGGTTGCATTAACGATAAGTTGGTGTTTTTTTGATAAACGTACTTTATGCTTTCAATAACTGGATATCTTACGAACATTTGCCTTATTTTTAAAGAGTTTTATTACTTGCTTGTTTTTAAGGCTTTTAGTTGTTTGAAAAATTCTCGAAACGAGTAGGTCAAAATGACGTTGTGCGTTTGTGGATATATTGTACTTGAATACAATAATCTAATTCTGCAGTGACAACGCGACACCACTAAAGTCCACTCATGGTTTCAGGACCGTAGCCAAGGTAGGGCGGGGGTGGTCAGCTCAGACCTTGGAACAATTTTAGACCCGCTAGAATATTTCTAAACTTGCTTGTAATGTCATTGAAAACCTTTGATGCCCCGCAAAAAGTTTTCTTAGCCCCCTAGCAAGGTGAGCTAATGGCAACAGGCCTTCACGATTTTCTATTATTGAGCCTATCAATATTAAGTCGGCGGTAATAGGTATTGCTGGGTGCGCAGGAGAGACAGGAGATTTTGGACTGTTTTGTTAAAAATAAACTCATCTACCAAAAATAAAGAAATAAATTTCGTTATCTTATAACGGTAAATATAACCATATAGTGCACATGTTGCCAATCAAGATATTTGCGTTCAGTTTTTCGGGTCAATATTTTCTTCTGGGTAAACAGCAATGTACACAATTCCCAGATGGTTTATATTCATATGTTTAATCCGAATGCAACTTCAAACGGGTTGTTGGAGGCTTATATGTGGTTTTTCGCAAAAGGTTATACTGCTGTTCGGGTCGATTATAAAACCAGTACATGAGGCGGAAGTTGGCAGCGCGCGGGGGGGCAGAAAATTTGACACTCCTGCAAATATTTTACTATCACCCTGGAACCGTTTCGCTCTTATTCGGGTCACTACACCATTCAAACCCTTAGGAACAAATAAATCGTTTATCCAAGAGTTCTTTATTTTCCATGTTTGTGTTTACTCCAGCATAAGACGGTTTACACCACTGGGAAAAATGCATACTTCCAGTACCTTAATGATTTTGTTTTCTCTTCTACCAACCACTCTGCATTGATTATTAGAAATGTTTCAATATTGCAAGGTTCAGAAACGAATCCAAAAATTTCTGCCGGGGTTGGGGGCAGGTTGGCAAATGTTATGAAACGCAAAATTAGTAAGGTAAGGACCTTGCCATTTTATAACGAAAAAAATTGTAAAGTAGGTAATTTACCATTTAAATGACACAAAAGACTCTGAGAGAAAAATTGTATTTTTTACAAAAATTTTCTGAGGTGAAAAATTGTAAGGAGAGACCTTACCATTTTATCACCATAAATTTTCAGTCGGAGGGGGGCTACGCCCTCGCCCCCTTTGTATTCGCTAGTGGCAAGGTTGTGTATTGTTTAACAACCCAACTCTCTATTTATGCCAATACTTTTATAATCAGTAAAAAAGTGTTCTTAAACTTTTCGAGCTCAAATGATAAATTTCATACATTTATAATTTTTACACGGTCAGATCCAGAAACACTTTGACGGCGGTTTTTGATATATTGGTGTATTAAACTGACGCTGGTCGACTGGAAACAGTGTTCGGTTTTTTATCTGACAGCAAAAATTTGACTAAACACCAAGGGGAGTTTACAGGCACCTAATCAACTCAACTGAATCGGCGTCACTAATTTAGGTGTTTCGGAAAAATGTGCGATAAAAGGAAGACGCGTTCAAAATTTACCTGAGCACATAAGCATCCATCCAAACGTAATAAACACAGCTAACGTAATCGGAACATCGTACAGTTGTTTGACTTGCATCTGACTTTTAGAAGCATCTTCATCTTTGTCATCATCGTCTTCGGTTTCTTCCGGTTTAACTCCTAACGTTTCCGGTCCTCGACTCGGAACCGGATGCGCTTTAGAACTGCGTTTGCGACGTTGACGTCGATGTCGGCGGATACACGAGCAGTATTTGACAAAACAGTACGAAAGAAGTTCCCAAATTTTGAGCAGTAGCACACAAAAGGACCGTCCTAGCTTGTGAAGCACGAAAAACATAATTGGAATGCCGAAAAATGCATAAATCATCGTTAGAACACGACCTAAATGCGATACTGGAACTATGTTGCCGTAACCTGAAACAAAAATAACATGCAATTTAAGGTAATATAAAATAAAACAACTTGATAGTGATGTGGACCTAACTAGACAGATCCGGAAATTCTCAACCAGACATCCAAAAACAAAAGCAACAAAAAGAGAGAGGCACACATGCCAGTCAATGGTAGGGGAACAGGCAGAAGCGAAGAACAAAATTACCCAAAGAAACAATACCTATATAGCACTTCGTACATATAGGTAATTGATAAGGTCTTCCCGAATCCAATAGATCATATTATAAATAGGTATTTGTTTGCTTTCCGGCGCACTAGTCTTAATTTCATATGGCAAATTGTTTATTTTCCTAAACCTAACCCTAAACGCAAACTCAAGCCTAACTCTTCCCCATAAGCCCAAATCTAAACCTAGTCTTATCCTTTAGGCCAAGACTAAGGGTTGCGCCATACTCACCGTTTGGCGCCGCACACCGCAGTGCGGCGCAGTACTGCAGAACGTCGTAGCGTAGCTCTTCGCATTACATTATTTAATTCTTTAATTACGCAGGGGATGGGGTACTTTTGGAAGGGGCACTACCGGATCCAGAAAGGTTGCGGGGTGGCGTACGACCCGTCAGAAATTTTTTGTGTTAAACTGGTAAGGTTCCTATCTTACAAATTTTTCCCTCAGGTAATTGTTTTGCAAATAGCACATTTTTCCCACGGAATTTCTTGTTATAAAATGGTAAGGTCCGTTACAATTTTTCGCCCTCAGAAAATTGTTTGTGATAAGATGATAAGGTCCGTTATCATACAATTTTTGCGTTTCATGACATTCCTCCGTAAAAAAATTTTTGGAACCACCTCTGGGGATGGGGGGGAAGAGAAAATGCAAGCAACAAATCAACAAAGTTAAATTTTGCTCACCAATAGTAGTATAGACAGTCCACGCGTAAAACAACGCATTCCAATAATTATCCCAACGTCGTTCGCGTCGGATTCGCACTCTACGACTGATATTCATTGTTAGTGCGTCCAAACTACTATTGTACCAATGCAACGCGTCATACACTTGACTACGAACGTACCATCTTGACTGATTTAAAAACATAGCTTCCATGTGAACTTCCCAAAATCGTTCCATTAAATCTGACTGCCATTTATCTTGAAGTGCACGGCTATCATTCAGAGCGCGATCTTCCCGATCAAGAAGCACAAGCTCACGTGGTTTTTCAACTGATAAAAATAACGAACCGCCCAGCACTGAATAACCAATCAAAATCACAAACGGAAACGTATGTTTGAGTCCAATAGCGTTATAGACACGTTTCCAATGCCTCCAACACATAAACATACACGTTACCGTTCTAGACTCTCGTCGCTTGGCGTCATTCATTGTTGACATTTTACGATGAAGCAGTGAACCGGCTTTAAGAACATCAACCGGAGAATAAACACATTCGATTACCTCAACAGCTCCAGGTTTAGGCTCGTGCGCCCCTGTTGGATTTTGATCCCGCGGAGAACTAGCACCAACGGCAATCGCTGCGGTAGGCGTCGATGCAGAAATCAATCCTGTGGTCAAATTTGCGCTTTGATGAGTGACGGCGATTTGTGATCCGGCCGGTGCGGCGGGTTCTGCTGCTGCATCCAGTAACGGCGTATCGGGAGAGGTTGCAACAAGACCATCCTGAAATGAATTACATACGATTTTAATACAATTGAGTAGTATTAATTTGCACTAGCACCATTTTTGCCAACATGTACGTGTATACAGGGTACAGATGCCAACCTTGGTTTTCTAACCAATTTTTATAGGTAAACATTATAAACCGAAAGCGTGCTGAGGAGGGGTGTACTGCTGTCGCCAATTAAACGTATTGCTCAAAAGTATCATGCGCACAGTGCAACACCGCAACATAATTTTCTGTTGACGACTATGAAAAGGGCTAATATTCATATCATTGGGCAGCCCTCCCAACCATAGGTGTAAATTGGTAAAGATTTTTTAACCCGCGCTGCACTTTGCCCGCGGAAATTATATTTCGTTACCCGCGGGCATACCCGCACAAAATTTCTTTACCCGTTACGCGCCTTTACTCCCCTTATTTTTTCATTTGCGTTCACTACAATTGTGTAATTTTACAGTGCATTGATGTTACTCGCTTCTTATTTTTCTCTCATACGATAAAAACGGTTTAAAAATACAAGTTGTTCCAAATTAATATCTGGTTTCAAGTTTTTAATGCAAATTTTAAATGGGTAAAGAATCACAGATTTTTACTTGCGCTTTGAAATTCGTTATTCGCGGGTATACCCGCGTCAATATTTTACCTATCCCGCGTTTACGCGCTTGTACCCGCGGGTAGCGTGTTGCTTTGATCGCAACTAGGCATATTAACTACTGTTGAGCTGTGAAACCTATTCAGGCCCAAGTAATCCCAGGAGTTTAAAGATAGCAAAAAAATTTGTCAAAGATATGATTGAAGCGGAAATTAAATATGCTAAAACAACTTCTAAGGAAACAACAGACTAAAATACATTCATTCTGAGTGGAAGAAAAAGCCACATTGAACAACTTTGAAGGCAAGAAAGATCTGGACACGTAAACCTCGGCCAATTTTTGCAGGGAAACCCGGTCCATGGAAAAGTACTGACCTGTGAAACAAGGTATTTGTTGAGCAAAAACAACTATAAATTATAAATGTTCATATAAACGATACATGTTAACCTTCACCATTCATGTAAATTCAACCGAAGGTGAACGAAGTAGCGGGAATATCACAACGGTGCAAGCAATATCTGTTGCTATACGATAGTTTAAAACTAAAACACAGTTAAAGAACAGGCTCGATGTCAAGCCGGTGACCATCTCAACCTGGTAGAGGGATGGTAAAAAACTTCAGTATGGGACAAACGGAGATGAATACATGACTTAGAATCAGAGCGAAACGGTTCCAGGGTGATAGTAAAATATTTCCAGGAGTGTCAAATTTTCTGCCCCCCCCCGCGCGCTGCGACTCCGCCTCATGTACTGGTTTTATAATCGACCCAAACAGCGGTATAACCTTTTGCAAAAAACCACATATAAGCCTCCAACAACCCGTTTGAAGTTGCATTCGGATTAAACATATGAATATGACCCGTCTGGGAATTGTGTACATTGCTGTTTACCCAGGAAGAAAATATTGACCCAAAAAACTGAACGCAAATATCTTGATTGGCAACATGTGCACTATATGGTTATATTTACCGTTATAAGATAACGAAATTTATTTCTTTATTTTTGGTAGATGAGTTTATTTTTAACAAAACAGTCCAAAATCTCCTGTCTCTCCTGCGCACCCAGCAATACCTATTACCGCCGAATTAATATTGATAGGCTCAATAATAGAAAATCATGAAGGCCTGTCCGTAGCTCACCTTGCTAGGGGGCTAAGAAATTTTTATGAGCGGCATCAAAGGTTTTCAATGACATTACAAGCAAGTTTAGAAATATTCTAGCGGGTCTAAAATTGTTCCAAGGTCTGAGCTGACCACCCCCGCCCTCCTTGGCTACGGTCCTGAAACCATGAGTGGACTTTAGTGGTGTCGCGTTGTCACTGCAGAATTAGATTATTGTATTCAAGTACAATATATCCACAAACGCACAACGTCATTTTGACCTACTCGTTTCGAGAATTTTTCAAACAACTAAAAGCCTTAAAAACAAGCAAGTAATAAAACTCTTTAAAAATAAGGCAAATGTTCGTAAGATATCCAGTTATTGAAAGCATAAAGTACGTTTATCAAAAAAACACCAACTTATCGTTAATGCAACCAATTCAAAGATCAAGCTAAATTGAATATGTATAGAACAGGGCCGGAACCGTAGTATAAGCATATTCCTAAGCCTTAACCTAAGCCTAAGCCTAAGCATAAGGATGAGCATATTCCTAAGCCTAAGCCTAAGCCTAAGCCTTGGCGTAAGCAAAAAAGTAAGACAAAAGCTTAAACTGACTCTATTACAGCCCCACCGGAAAACGATCAGACCCTGTTCTATACATGGGTCGAATATATTATGACGTTAAATTAAACATCTGAAACTGGGCGGCTAAGAAGTATTTTTGAGTTTTCCGTTGCACTACCTTGATCTATGACTAATTAAGTCTTCTATCACAATTTTTGCATTACGGTGCACAGGGTATCCACTTGTCGGTTGTTATACCATAACAGCTTTTCAGATTCTAGTGTTTAGCCCTACCTTCCCACAAATTGCTCGCTATATGTGCAGGACCGTGGAAACGGGTTGAAGGGAGAGATATATGTTTCGTCCAAACAATTCCAGAGAAACGATAAGAAAGAGACTTTTATATGTATTACAACTGTCTGTTGGTTTTTGGTAGAAAGAAATTATAGCTCGCTACACTGCAAAACATGGTGAGTCAAATTGACTCACTCCGAAATGAGCTCTTCCTGACTGAACAAACTGAGTCAAAATTTGAACACGCCTGAGTCAAATTCTCAATTTGACTCTGGCGGAGTCGAGTTTTGACTCAGTTTGCGTAGTCAGAAAAAGCCAATTTCGGCGAGCGTCAATTTGACTCACCATTTTTTTGAAGTATACAGCTAAGAAAAAAATTTTACACGATGTTCAACCTTCTTGAAATCAATTTCCGACGACTGCCCTGGTAATGTAGCCTGCTAAATTTGAGTAAAAACCGAAGAAAGCCAATTTTCTCAATTTATCTGCACCTTCTTATTATTCCATATTTTCAAATTTCATTGAAATTTTGTTTTGTAAAATTTGTTTCACCTCTGGAATTGGAAAACAATGTAAACCTGAACCTGGGGTTACTTGTATGTCCAATTCTTGCAAGTCTTACAACGAGTCACAACTGAATACATTTATCATATGACATGCGTAGCCTTTTAGACCGTACAGTTTTGCAACGTCTGTTTGGAATTGGGAATTTGAAGATAAATGACAATAGATTAACGGGTTTGTTGGCTGAAAACTCCGTTGCGCTGTGAAGACAAAACAAACTATAATCAGGTTGGCATCGTATACTCACTTCTGCAGCCCTCTTTCCCTCTTGGTGCCCCTCTACCGAATACCAGGGTACAATCGGCGGCAGTGTTAAAACCGGAAAGTGCCTGCGTTGGGCCTGGGCCCAAATGTTGGGCAAGCGGGCGTAAGCAGGCCTGGCCCGGGTTTGGGCTAAGACTTCGGACCCGCAAGCCGAAATAAATCGAAGCAATGCGTAACCTCTTTTTGTACCACGCTCCCATACAACAGACGGTTGGTTTGAAATTGTAATCGGATTTAGATACGTATTTTTGAACCTTAATTCCTATCAATTTTCGTAAATACTGCGGTCATGGTGTAGCAAGAATTCTGAAAAGCAGGGTTACGTTCTGCAACAGTTTCTAAGAATAGTTTCTTGAGTTCCTAAACCGCAATCGTTCGCACCTATACGAGTTTAGTAGCCGGCGCCGGAGGCTGATTTTTTTGCCCAGAGCGGAAGACAAACCCCCAATTAAGTGTAGGTCGCTCAATGCATATTCCGACGATGGTCGAAACTACTGTTGTAGAGTTACTTTAATTGGCCGGAAATAGTTGTACAAAACTTCTGACAGTACACTGACTATGACCCGTGTTTGAACGACAAGTGGCGAGAGCTCGTATAATCAAATATTTAACTTTTCAATGCTATTTCTGTATAAAATGGAAACCTTACGAGTTTTTAGTCAAAGCGCCAATAACACGGTTTAAAAACAAACCAACTGCTTGTGAAAACAGATGTCGCATGGTTATTTTCAAAACGATGGAAATTAAGTTAAACTCGTCACAAGCTTTTAAAATTTTGACGAAGGCACAAACATTGATTCAATATATCCTATCTGTGAAAGTTGTCTAGTTTCTGATTGGTATACGCTATAGAGCCATATCTTAACAAATTAAATGTCAAAATTAGCCTAGCGTTCGAATTTTTTTACAACTACCGAATACATTTTTCTGAATCGTATTCTAGCAAAAAATGTTTTGGCTGAATTAGAATATGCGCTGCAAACTGCTGCGCTGCTGTTAATAAAAGTTCAAAAGGAATTTTAAATAGAGAGTCCTGTAAATTTTACACATTTACGTTTTTAATTTAAAATAATAAAACCTAATAATTGAAGCGTTTTTGGTTATACATTTAAACCGGTTGCCGACTCTTGACTAATACAACTTCCGCAACATCATGCGTATACAGATGGGTTTTGAGGGGGTAGTGTCATGCACACTGAATTCAAAAAGCTTCGGTGTTCCCGACAGTGACGACAGTGAAGTCAAAAAAGCTTTAGTATTCTAGGCACTGAAGCTTTTTGGCGTTAGTATACCGAACACTGAACCCAAAATGTTTCAATATCCAGGCGACTTAAGCGAAGCCAAAAGGCTTCAGTATCTAGAACACTGACGCCAAAAAAGATAAGTTCCCACGACAATACCATCTCAAAAGTACATGGTACACGCACGTATGACATTGTGGAAGTTGTATAAAACATTGCGATATATGCATCCGAGTATGCCATTATTCCACAATTTTCTCTAGCGTTACGAGCCCCAAACAGACTTGTAGAAGCAACGAATTTCGTCGATAAAGTTTAACACTATTTGATAGTAGAGTAGAAAATGAGATTTCTTAGTAACAAGCGGATATGGAACAGTTAAAGCTTCCCTTCTTTAAGATACTCCAGATTTTTTCCGTATGCTAACATCAAGAGGTTTTCATTTTATTGTTGAGGAAAACTTTCAGCGATCATCCTTAGGTATTGCTTACCTGCCGATTTCTTCGCATAGATACGGTTGTATTCAGACGACTAATTGCCATTTGTATTGATAAACCAATCAAATTGCTCGCCATTGTATTTTAAAGTTGTTAAAAATTGAAATTTAGTTAAATAAAAAACCGAAATTTGTTTTTTGTTAAAAATCTATTAAATAGTCAAACCTAGTGCAATATGAGCGCAGGCAAGCGCAGGCAGAATATTGGGTTGAAGGGGTGTGTTAGTTGCCCATAATCGTTACACTGGTTTACATTCCAAATTACTTTATATATGTCTTCTTCATATCTAGAGTTTTTGTTTTCTGTACTGGGAATGGTCAAGGTTAAATGCGTTCAAAACGCATCAGGGTGTTAACGGGTTGTAAAAATGATGGAAAGGCAAATGGATATTAACGTATAAACTTTCCAAGGATGTTTTATTGTTCTTCCAGTACAATTGAAGAATGAATATATTCACCGGGCATTCTAAATTATGAATTTCGTCATAACTGCAGCATATCAGTAATGAAAATTGTGCAACTTATGCGTGGTTTACAACTAATGCTGAGCATAAAAATAACGGAATTTCACATATATTTATAACTGAAACGAAAACGGAAACGGATATCGATTTTTGCTGAAAACAGATATACGGTTGCACCCCTGGTATTTTACCAACTTTTGTTTTCTGCCAAATTCATGTACCGACTGACTCCACCTCGCATGTAAAACTAGACTAATGTCTTCTATTCTATTGCTATAAGTTTTGAATTTAATCTACAATTATTTCTTTCATTTAAGATTTGAAGTCTGTTGCGTGTTTCGTCTGTCTGACACACTTAATTTTTTTTCTGGAACCTGATTAATAGGCCACTCTAAAACATCAACAACAATTTATTTAACTGACATTGCCAATGTGCTCTATCCACTGAAGGACATCAAATATTTTTTATCCGGTTACCCGCCCGGATATCTGTAAAGATCGTGATAGCCAAAATTTAATTTTCTGTTTCGAAGGTCGGAAATTAAACTTTGAGCATCTGAAATATTTAAATTTGTATTAGGCGAACAACGTTTCCTAGTAAACACATTTAGAGAAAACGTTTTCATTAATCAAAGCGGAAAAAATAAAAAGTGAATCATGTCCTATAGCTGCATCTTTATATAGAAAAATTTAAATGAGTTTAATACTTGTTGGCTATACAAGTTGGTTTTTTATTAAGTATCTACTCACATTTGCTCTGTTAGTTAAAATATGTCGAACATCCGTTTAAATAGTAGCTCTAGATCTTCTATGATAAATGAATAGTACCTACACCCAAAATAATATTTCTAATATTAAAGAAAAAATTTCTTACATTTAAGAAATATGCTTAGCAAGGTGCACTTGAAAAGTATTTCTGTTATAACAGAAAAGTTTTCAAAAAAGTTTTGAAATAAAGTATGAAAATAAACGTTTTCCTGCTATTTTTATAAAAATTGTCTTAAATATTTGAAAAACTTTTCAGATTTGCCACAGAATATAATTTTCTGAATAAATTCAGAAATACTTTTTTGTGTGTAGTAGGGTATACTCAGAAGTCTATGTCCTGCTCCGGTATCATTTTTTGCGGAATTTTCCTTATTTTGATACTGAATTTTTTCATTTTTACTATAAAGTATGAGTCGCTCAGCTGGCTTATCTGTAACGTTGGTGTAGAGTTCTGTTGGAAAATCAGCCAAACCAAATTTCTCGACAATAGTAATAAATTATTGGTAAAATTACCGAAATTCATATACTTCGTGGCTAAATCACAGGCTCTGAAATTTTTTACGCCCGTTGCACTGTTGCCTTACAAAATAAGTTCATTTACTCTTGCCATACATGCTAACCTTTACGCTGCAATTTGAAATATACATCAGTTTAACAAATTTTTTAAACAGTTTTAATGTAATAAATAAGATTAACTAAATATTATAAGCTATCACACCTCAACCTAGGTTGCATTTTTTTATGATGGTTGAAACGACAATAAATAAAAAATTCTACACCGCCATAACTGTCACTCGAACGTTTTATCCCAGGTTTAGAATTAAAAAGATACCCGACCGACACAGCCCAGATAAAAATCTCGCAGGGTTCGTTGGTTTCAGAGTATAAAAAACTAAAGAAAGCGACAGTTTTGGCGAATTAAAAGAAAAACTCTGGCCGGGGCACGTGTGATATAGTATGATAAAAACTCGTCACAAAAGCCAGCTAGATACCGAAAGCAATTTTAGCACTTAATCTTGCTACAAATTTTTGGCTTTAACTTTTGAATGGCCCGTAATTCGGGTTGCTTGCCCTTAAGTCCGCCATGAGCGACGCATGTTTTACAGCGATAGAATACGGTGTGCGCCCATAAGTTATTAATACGGCATAGTTAAGGTATGTGTATGTTTTGCAACCCACAAGTGGAACAGTACTGTCACAACATGATGTGTAGTCTGTATGAGACCTGCGGTTGCGTAATGTGTGACATAGTCCCATAGGATTAGATCGAAATAAACTGGGTCACCCCATCGTTGAACTAAAGTGTCATAAACCAGGCGGCAAATCAGTTACAATTCCGCCCCGTTGTTCAGTAGCAAGATGTTTCGCAAAATTTTTGCGGTAATCGCTTGCAAATAGCACGGTAGATTGACTAGACATTAAAACACTGAGTTGAATCTAACAAAACAGTTGGTTCCGTGAATCATACAAGGCTTAATAGGCCGTGTCGCTTTCAATTGGGTTCGAAAAAAATTAACTTTCTATTAATCATAATGTTCGTTGCGATATGTTGATGAAACACAAGTTTCTTCCAATTATGGAAGTTTGCACATTTGGAGACATGGGAACTGGGTGTAGTTAGAATCTTTCAAGCTTGTGCTTAGTCTTAGGCTTTGGTTTTAGAATTAGGCATATAGGTTCAGTCTTAGGCATAGAAAACCGGAATCTATAGTTAACGTTGGCCGAAACACAAATTGTACGTACGAACGCAAATGTCGTGGCCACAACAAAGCAAAATTTGAAATTTGTTAATTCTGTAAAGCCTTGTATTGCCTCGAATTTAAATTTACATGTGTTTTTATTTTGTTACAATAATGAACTTTTACAATCTAAATATGTCAAAACATTTGAAAACTTTAAAGCTGTCTATTAATTCATTTAGAAACGATGGTTTGTCTTAAATTTATTGGTTCCATGAACCTACCTGTTCAAAGGTGTCCAATACTGAGTGTACCTATAATAATTCAAAATATATAAACTTACGTTTAGTGTTTGCATTTCTTCGCGATTGTATTCCATACGTATTTCGGCAAACCTTGAATCATGGTATTTTATCGCTGTTAAACGCTAAGTTATCGTTTAATATACAGCGTTCAGTAGTTAAAAATTGATACATTTCTGCTGATAAAAATATATTTGCCAATAAACTACAGATGAACACTGGATATCCGGATATGAAAAACTGCAGGATATCCGCCGCATATCCAAAATGCATTTTTGCAACAAGGGTAGTCGGCAGTAATCGAAAATATTTCCAGAAAACGATGCCTTGTAGTAACCAGAGCTTTGCTTGCTTTCAAACCCATATTCCAATGTTGCAACAGCAAAATTTTATATTTAAAGCATTTAATTTGACATTTTTAAAATAAATTATCAGTTTTTGACTACCTCACACTTTTTGAAAAAAATTACCATTTCAAAGAATTTATGAAATTAAAAATAGTAAACCTGCTTTTGACATCCTCGTGCCTTTTTGATTAATGATAAATACATACCTTGGCCTATTGTGATTTAGGTACTTTCAATCTGCATACATTACAGACGCGAAAACTTTACTGAAATAGTTCAACTAAAGCTCCTGTTACCAAAAAATCTTTTTGTGATTCAAAGAATTTGAAATCTTAATTAAGGATAGTAAACTGAAAATTTTTCGCTTAACCCTTTCTCACATGAATATTTTCTATTTCCCCTGAGACCTACTTATATGCTAGGATTCGAACTCCAGTGAGTGGAGTGGGAGGCGTATACCATCACCACTCAACTATAGGAGCTTGACGCTCGAGCCCGAGGGGGCTCTCACGTCTTGTGGTGGTTTAGTACTATGTAAACGTGTTGCAATTGTTAAACACGGTGCGATATATACTATTTAACGTATATACACTGCGCTAAGTTGTCTACAGGCAACTCAATGTGAGAAGGGGTTAAATATTCAACGTTTCAAGATTTTGTGACAAAAACAATCACAGTTAGACTCGGTCATCCGGTTCCGTAACGATTTTGAAAAATGCTGGCAAGACTTCACGCGCAGGTAAAATGCGGGACGCGAGAAGAAGTTTTCAGCGTGGGTAAAGCGGTGGTGTGCTTTTCAACTCATGTTGTTTTGGCAATTTACTGAAAATTTTCTAAAATAGAACGTCTGAATATATTTTGTTGTGTAGGGGCATTTTATTACTTTCCATTCAGGACCCCACCGCCTCAAAGTTCATCCTCCACAATTTTCAAGGAAAACCACAATCTTAACGTTCGCCATTCTAAAGTTCAGCGGTTCCAACAATGAATTTTTTAATATTTTTGTTTCGTAGGTAACAGACAAAATGTTTTCGCTTGAGGTGGTAAAATAAAAAATACCGAAAACAATTCTTGCGACTTTTGGAGTTGTTTATGCTGGAAACTGTGAAACTTATTCGCGGCACCTTTCACAGTAAGCGTGTAACTACTTGGCCAAAAAGTTGAAATGTGCAAGCTGCATAAAGTAACATAACACAGCAAACGCTATGGTAGTTTTAAACCTATTTTGTGATGTGTTTAACAGGGTAATAACAACCCACATAAATATACCTTGTTAATAACGCAGATAAAGGTTTTTTATCAGAGTTAAGTGCTGTTTATAAGCACAATCCATAAACTAAAGCAACACTTGAATATCTCACAGCTCGTAGAATTTAAATTGAGTTGACAGCGGTTGTCAAATATTCTGAAGTTCTCGTACGCAATAAATTGAAACATTCAGTTGAATTTTACGCGCAGTAGTAGCACAAAAACCAACCAAAATTGTTCAACAGTGATCAATCACTCGTGTTTGAATTGCAGTACGTGAACGCACAAGATTCATCTTATAGCGCAAGCGCAAGGCGATTAGGTTTTTGGATGCCCGTACAATAATCAACGGCGTGTGTCCAGGCTTTGTCTTCCAGAGTGTAAAACCCTCATGTATAAGAAATTTTTTTGACCTCCAGGATCTGGAAATTATTTTAAAACTGTTTAAGAGTACTCACGACTTGCAGCTTCGTAAATTTAGCGACAACTTATCACATCCCCTCAAACCGTTTCGTGGTATGGGATTCAGCAATTGATGCCAAATAGTCTTTAGTAAATATAGAAACTTTGGATGTCAAAACCCTAGAGTCGCTTTCATATGTAGGTCTTGAGCCCACCGCTCTGATCTTGCCCGACGGAATTTTGCTTTTATCTGGTAAATACAACTTCACCTACTATATATTAGCATTTTAAGCTTGCATTGAAAAGTGACAGACTCTATTTGGTCGTAAAAACGACTAAACTAAGATGAAAAGTGTTCGATTTTTCAGTCACTACTTGACGAAGGATAACCGACGCAATAAACCAGTATGACAGTGGGCACATTCCGATAATGTTCGCATCCATTCCACACCACTGATGCTATATATTGCGTTGATAAGTCTTACTGGTTTTTACAACAGTTAAATAAAACAGTGTCATTTATCTTTTCTAACAACTTTAAACGTGTGAATTTTCTATTGGGAATTGTTGAACGAAATTTTAGTTCAGAATGCTACAGTTACTTTCACCAGCGAACAGCAGCCATTACCAATATAAAATATCAATGGAACGAAGCCTTATAGTCCACAGAATTGTTGAATGTTTGATATTTAAACTGAAATGTGCTGGAGTTTGAAGTAAATTTTGCTGTATTCTACCAAGATACATTAAATTGCATAACGATGGTTTTAAAGCTCTGGTATATTGGTGGTCTCTTGCTGCGATCCAAGATTAAGCTTACATCGAGGCTTAGATTTAGGCTTGGGCTCTGTAAATATTGTTATACTACAATAGGCTCTACAGAACTAAGCGTTCACTTTTTAGTAGCATATGATACATCCTACATTGGTTCAAATCAAATGTTTCACGCCGTAACGAATAAATTCTGACAAATTATTTGGAATGACAAGAAATTGATTTTACAACAATGTTCTCAACTAAAATAGTATTCGGTGCAACACTATTGCTACTTCCTATTGTTTTTATACTAACATATGACGTTTATGTCGCGTGCACCAGCCCATGTATGTTACTTTTACGGCCGTCCAGCTTTGTGGTGGGACTGCAAAAAAGTAGATGTAGATTTTTAGGACATATTTTTTGCTTAGGCTTAGGCTTTAGTCTTTGCAATATGCTTACTGCTGTTACATCTCTAAAAGTATTAACATTGGTTGTGATTTGCAAAATACGACAAAAATTTTATGCTGCGGACATTCGATTAGCCATCCACAAAATGTTCCTGGAACGTTAAATATGTGTGTAGACGCTATCTCGTTATTTTATTGAAAATAACATTTTCCATCGACATTTGTAAAATAGTAAAATATTTGTCGCTAGAATTGCATTTTCAGCCCAGGTATGTTCACGTTACGAATATTCTAACAAATTTCCGTTGGTCTGAAATTTAGAGTCGCATGCCGTCATATAGACCGTTTCTTTTCGTTGCTAAAATACGGTATACGCACATCGGCCACAGATGGGCTTCTGGATTGTGTTTGTAGCGTCTAACCACAATGCTTTTCTGTCAGTTTTATTTGCGAAACGCAAAAAAACCGTACGGTTTCTGTGCTGTATTTTTGTACCAAATGGTCCTATGGAGATCTTTTTGTCGCCGGTAATTAGTTTGCGACCAAGTTTTCGTATACTTTGTTTTTGCCATTTTTTGACTGAACATTTGGTTTAATGTACGTTGAAGCTGCCACATGCTAACTGGTTGCTGATAAGGTGTATATGAATCTTGCAGTACTGTATTGACCCGAATAAGAGGGTGGGACTGATATTTATTTGGCCGTTCCAGAGGGTACCACCCTTGTTATTCGGTTACGGACTGTTATTTATTTTTTAACCCAAGCTCCGCCGGACTTCGTTACTGATATATATCCGGTACTGCAATTATCCGTTGAATTAAACGTTTATTTGTCTTGTGTCAAAAGCTTGGGCGATAATTCAAAGATATACTTTAGGAATGTACTTTCAAAATTTAAGTACGCTTTAAAGTTTCGAACTCAAATTATTTGGTCCTGGAGTCATTTATGCGCAACAATTAGGGTTAATTGACATTTATGAACTCTAATTAGGGTTTAGGGACTCTATCCGGTTACGGACTCTTATTAGGGATACGGACTCTATTGATTCGGATCCAAAATGGGGACCCCCCTCTTATTACCCCCTTTTATTCGGGTAAATACAGTAACTGAGAAATTTCAGGTTTGTTTTGCGTGAATGTATGACGTAGTTTTAGCTGTATACGCAGGATTTTCAATTTAATGAGGATTCTAGGCAATCAGCAGTATGAATCATTCTCGTTCCGTTATACTGTCTACGCTACTGCAAAAAAGTCCACACACTTGGCTACAAAGGCGGTACAAAACAATATTGTAATATTAGGACATAACAGCGAGTATATATACTATTAGTTAGTGTGTTTTGGAAGCAGTCCTTTCGACGGAGTAGGCACGATGCGGTTTTATTCGCGCAGACTCTGTATAATCGCTAAACAAATCTACGACAATTCATCTCCCGACAGCTTGTCAACCTGACATTTCGGCGCACGATATCTCGTTCACCCCGACAACTTGTCGCCCAGACAGACAGTTTTCGGGACAACAAGTTGTCAGTTAAAAATAGAAGTCCGTATCCCCCCTCTTATTCGGGTCACTACAGCATGCTGGGTCACGTTGCCGTCCATACCCATGCTAAATTGTCAATACGTTAATTAAAGGATAACTGTTTTGTCCAGAGTCTGTCTGAAGGCACTCAGCTTATTTCATAACACAAAGTTTGGCCGAAGGAACTTTGTTTAGCGATTATACAGGGACTATCCGAAGGAACTCGTACTGCCAGACACTGGGTCCAGACAGTGTCTACACTGTCCTTAGTCCGGTCAAAGGACATGCTGCCAAAACCCACTATCTAATTACACCTTCTGTTAAGTCTTTATAGCTTTAACAACATCGTCGTTTTGTCCCGCCCTTAAAACGAGGTGTGTGGACAGTTTTTTACAGTAGCGTAGACAGTATTATGTGGATGACACATTAATACTGTAGAGTTAAAGCAAACACTTCATTACTTTGTAACATTTTGTTTGAAAAATGAGATGATTTTGACAAAATAAAACGCAGTTTAGCATTCAACCATTTTACGTAGCATAGCATTGTGCCCCCCAATCCGGCAACTATACCTAAACCTAGCCTGAAGCTTAAGCCCAAACAACAATAGTCTGTAGCTTAGCCTATTTTATAGCACTCCGAAGTATAAACATTCGGCCCCTGATCTGTGTATGAGACCTGGTTCCAGACATTTTCTGTTGTACACTGCTTTCTAACTGTTGAATCTTGACCACCGAAAATTAAAAAATTCTACAACAGCGCGTATATAAATTTTCTCATTTTCAATAGTTTATTTGCTTGAAAAACAAGTTATTGTGCTGTTACTGGTAATAAGTGCTTAAGTTTCCGTGAGAATCCTCCAAATTAGTGTATGTCGCATTTCTTTTCATAAGACATTCATAGCTAGTGATCTTAATTCGATAAGCAAACTAAATGAGTTTGGTTATGCTCGTGTTGAACAAAAATGTCATGTGGTGGATTGAGATGCACCAGCTGGATTTTAGAGTCCAAAAATGGGCATATTCTACACGCCCTATAAAAGCATGTGAGATTAAACCTCATGTTATGCTGCATATCGGTTAAAACACTGATGCGGTGCTTCCATATGTAGCAGACGTAAAACATGGATAAACCAAGATATATGAGTGTAATGTTGAGGTTGTTATTAGGAAACAACCTAAAAATACTCAGCAGCTGAGTGTGAGGCGGCGTGGTTAAGTGGTAGCGCGCTGACTGCAGCAAATCAAATTAACTATTGATATGCGCGGTGTAGCATGTATATGTGCAGAGTGTGTAATGTTAAGACACATAAATACGCGTGCGCATATAGCACCAGAGAAAATGATGATATCGGCCGCGTGGTGTAATGGGTAGAGCGCTTGTCTCGCTAGCGAGAGGTCCGAGGTTCGATTCCCGGCGTGGCCATATGTTTGGGAAAAATTAACCCGAAAAACCAAGTATATTTGCGGTTCTTCGAAGAAAGAGGTCGTCCCGATCGTGCAGTTCTGACATGGAGGTCCCACCGAGATGGGCGCTGTGAATTGCAGGCCCATGGATTCAAAGAAGTTTGGATTTACGGTCCGGGGCGACCGCCTAAAAGAAGAGGGAATGTGGATATGCACGCTGTAGCTTGTGTATGTGCAGTGTGTGTAATGTTAAGACACATACATACTCGTGCGCATATAGCACCAGAGGAAATTATGATATCGGTCGCGTGGTGTAATGGGTAGCGCGCTTGACTCGCGAGCGAGAGGTCCAAAGTTCGATTCCCGGTATGGCCATATGTTTCGGAAAAATTAACCCGAAAAACCAAGTATATTTGCAGTTCTTCGAACAAAGGGGTCGTCCCGATGGTGCAGTTCTGACACTAACCAACTCATGATTGGGGCTACTCCATGGACGCAATAGTGTTGAAATGTGATGGACGGTCAAGGGGCAATTTTGGCTATAATTGGGCAAGTAAGCATGCACGACAAGCATGTTTCGTTCTATGTACTTGCAATATAGGGCAGTGCACAGTAGTTATGAGAGCCGGCAGTGTAAGCATGTGATACATGCTTGTCCTGGTGCATATGCAATATATGTAATGCGCATTGTGTAGTATGCTTGCCGCCAGCATACGATCGACACATATAGGCGAGTAAAAAGGAAGTTGGAGAAGCAGGAAGCGTGGTGCAGTTATGCGCACGCACATGCAATATAGTGCAGTATATGTATGTTTGCTAGCCGGTAGAATACGGTCGATATAGATAGACGACGATAAAAGCAGTTGCACTGGCGGATACGTGGCGCTGTGGTAACAGCGTCTGCCCGACAGGCTGAGGGTCGCGGGTTCGAAACCACATATAACCCGCTTTTCCAGCTGCTAATAAAAGGTCTGAAATCCCGGTTCCTACCTAGACTGACATGGGGGCTATACCCAACGCTGTGAGCTCAATGGTAAATTGCCGCGCTTTGAACACGGTATCCAATCGAAGATAGGGTGGACGGTCAAGGGACGACCGTGTTTAAAATGGGAATATCATGCACATTGGGTAGTATGCTTATTGGCAGCATACGGTTGAGACATATAGTCGACGAAAAAGGTAGTGGGAGAGGCGGGATACGTGGCGCAGTGGTAGAGGGTTGTCCTCGGAATCATAAAGCCACCGGTTCGGTCCCCACTCAGGCCTGCTTTTCCAGCTGATTAGTTAAAAGGTCTGAAGTCCCGGTTCCTTTCTTTACTGACAGGCAGCATTCATGTCGAGAAATAGTCGATACATAGTTCCCTCTGGAATTTTAATTTCATAGTATTTTTTACGCTAATAGATGAATGCGTAAGATAAGGTGCACAGAGGTTGCTGTTCGTTTTTATGAAAATTTTGTGCGTTCTTTATAGTTGCAGAATTGTTCACTGTTGCGCCAGTCATACTTTGTATAGTTATCTTTGTGTCTTGAGGACTGTTGTATATATTCATGCTTAATTAAAAACCTAAAGCGTAAGTATATATTTAAGGGTTTAAATGGAAAGAAATAAATTAGTATTACTACATTCAGCGTGTATATTATTTATTTTGGTAACGTTTTCTACCGCTGATATAGAAAGAATCAAGCCCTCAAAGTGAGCATGCTGTTTGGTTTCTTCATAAGCCTACATAAGAAGAGCATAGCTCAAATTGCTAATCAAATTATGTTTTGATTAGGTAATATTTAAAGATATCTGGGAAGAGTGTTATGCAATACTGCAACTCTTCAAAACTTTAGTTGAGAATATTTTTGAGGGTAGTGTACTATGGTAGTGAGTGCGCTACTCCAACCATTTGGTCATG
This sequence comes from Enoplolaimus lenunculus, assembly GCA_030248215.1. Lineage (NCBI taxonomy): Eukaryota > Metazoa > Nematoda > Enoplea > Enoplida > Thoracostomopsidae > Enoplolaimus > Enoplolaimus lenunculus. The sequence goes on from JASANG010003336.1 coordinate 20,612, forward strand.
TTTAATATGTGCTAAACGTATTATAATTTTACGTATTATAGAGTTATTCGATGGGCCGAAAAGATAAAAGCGAAGCTCGTTGATGAATTAGCGTTAGATGTCACACGGGCAAATTATATTGAGCAGGTAATTTTTTAATTGACGTGGTATATATTCGTGTTAGGCTAAATTTGTCCAAAACAACAGACATGGAATTAAAAGATGTTCAGTTACTTTAACTTGACTACCTGTGCTACTGCTAACTGCGACACTTAATCACGTAATCGTGTGAATGTAAATCTACACACATATATGCTGGTTTTGTGTTCACTTTCTTTACTGTAAATAAATGCTTTTGGTATGGCGACGGTGTACACCATAATTACAATCCAACCCGGCTTGCGCACTACTGAATTCAAATAGCGACATATCTTACAGGAATTCGAGAAGTATGCAGAAGTCAAAGAGTGGGATCCCGCTCAAGTATTTGCCGACTACAAGCAGCGAATAACAGATGAGCTTCGCAAGAAGGAACAGGCTATTTGGGTAAATGTGTTTAGTTGATGAACGATGTTGAAATTTTTTCTTTATAAATGATGGGAATTTTTATAATCACTAAAAGTCGCAACGTTTGAACATTCTCCGATAAATTGATTGTCGCGTGTTAAGGGAAAGGTTGGATCAGTTGTGTAACCTGGGTGGGTGGTGTTGGGCTCCCCCTCTGCAGTTGTACTGAAAACGAAAAAGATAATTACTATATCGAATAATAGAAAATTTATACAGACAGCAAAAAAGTACTAATGTATATGTACCTCCGCCGGCGCCGAACTGTATTGTAAATGTTTCCATATGCCGGTGTACGTTCACAAGCTTTATTGGGTTATAATATCGCAGGAAAGCCTGATAAAAATGACCTGTGTTATTTTAGGTGCTTAAAAGTTTCTCAACGTATTCCTATTAAGCCTATGCCTAAGCAAAAATAATTACAACCTTGGGAAAACTGGATGCCCTTAACAGTATCATGGGCCAAACAAATATTGCAACTGAATGCAACGCTACAAAATATAGAATAATGGAATAGGGTGGTTGCATAGTTCTAACAGAAACTGAGTTTTGTATATTAGTGTGCGGCAGGATTTTAATTTACCGGAACCGGATATTGCACTATTTACTCGAACCGGATATGTCATGTAAATTTGTGTCCTGTTGAAAGTAATGAGTCAAGCAAAAGCGTGTATCTGAGAATTAAAATTACTTGTTAGCCTGGATTTTTCATCCTATTTCAGTTAGTGAAAATTTAACAGTTTTATATACATACTTGCCCAAAAACGTCATCGCAGCAAGTTCTTGAATATGTCCGCTTGTCAAGAGCGGTTTATTGTAATGTATTCGGGAGCACATCCGTATATATCCGGTATCCGTTATTTTTATACCGGATAGGGGAACCGAATACGGATGTCGGTTTTTGGGGATGTTAAACCGGAACCGCATATCCGGTTGCATCACGATATATATAAGTAGATAAATATAAATATAGGTAGTACGTATATGTACTGTTCAGGAGTTAACTGAAAACGGTCAGGCAGCGACTCGAGCGTTTTACCGCGATGAAATGACGAACCATTCTTGCTTTCGTCAGCGAGATCAGCTGAACGATCCGGAGTCGCCTTGCTTTGTAAGTTTTCATTCCGTTCCGTAAGAGTGTTATTTTTTATGTGTAAATGACATTTTAACTAAAGTTGAAAATGAAATTATATTGCAGCTGTGTTCGCGAATTTTGATTATCCGGGGTTTACGGGTCCTGTCCGAGTACGCGGGTTCATGTTAAGGTTCTCCTTTTTTATTCCGGGTTCAGGCAGGGTGGCAATAAAAGTTCGGGCAAAAATGGAACGTTCGGAATTGGATTCGGAGTCGGTTTTAAATAGCTGAATCCAAGAAGAAAAGGAAAGATATGTTTGTATTTTTTAAGTAGAATTGTAACAGGCTGAATCATTTTTCGAAAACTTTTAGTACTTTCGGTTCGAATACTTTTAGTACTTTCGGTTTGAACTTCAGTCCATGTTGTAATAAATTTTGGTTTCGCTATTTAAAATTTACATGCGTCTATTGCCAGCATATGATTGTGTTTGCTAAAACGGCATGTCAAACGGCTACAAATATAATTTTATGCGTGCAATACATTTATCTCAATGAAGAAATTCTTTGAAGTCAAGGTTCGGGATCGTATTCGGCAAAATCGTAGTGAGTTTAGATTCAGAATCGGTCAAATCGTTGGTTTGTGCCACCCTGGGTCCAGGTATATTTTTTATAACTGCGGTGTTCTACGGTTGCTAGCATTGGAAAACTTTACAAAGTCTTATTACAAGCGAATTTCATAGGTGAACCGCGTACGTGTATATGGAACAGCACATACCTTTATGTTCCCGGACTGAGGAAGAACCCCACCATTGTGATAGTCAACGCTACAAATCACAATGATTTTTAGTTGTTAGTTGTGTCACAGTATGGTAAATTTGAAATAACAATGGTATGTCCGTGCGTACTTCATAACTGGATTTATGGCAGATATTTTATACGACCGCATGCTATGTGTTTAGATGCGGTATTTGCAAACATGGCGGTACGGGGGTGATGATAGTGCCATTATGGGCGAGGCGACGTTTGCAAATTTTGAACCCAGTGATTTTGCAAATTACACGTTTAGATTACGCGAAACAGTTCGTCGCCATTCTCAGTTTCCGAACCACAAGGTGTGGTTCGGTTCAGCTGGGATACACGTACCTGCGATTATTATTGAACGAGGTATTCCTGTGGTGCTCAAAAAGCGTCATTTCGTAGTGCACTTTGCCGCCTTACTGCCTGATCAGTGTTCGTGATGTGAACGTGTTGTTTTTAGTCGCACTTTCTTTGATACGTAACTTTAAGTGACGGTTTCATGTAAATACAGATTTTGTCGGAATTAGAGACGCGATTAAATTCTGTTGCTTGAATCGAAATAGGAATTTGCTTTTTGACTTATATTAAAATACTTTTCAACTTTAAGAAAGATAATAATAGCTTTGGTAACATAGTATTATCCACTCGAGCTAAAACAAGAGTTTTATCATAAATTTTGTTTTTGGTATATTCAATTGTGTAACGTCGAACGAAAGTCACTGCTCGAATGCCGTAGTCGGATACCCGTTAGCACTTCGTAAATGTTTTTTGTTTTAATTATTTGTCTGTGTTTGCATACAGCTTCAGTGGTCTTCAAATATATTTGAAATGCAATTTTAATTTTTTATTTGCAAAAAACTTTGCAACGAGTACAAAACATTAGGAAAATATGCAATCTTAGGATTCATTTGTGACTATAATTATTTAGTATTTGCGAGTCAGTTGTAAGCACCAGAACGTTGAATCGCAATAAATATTTGTAAATCCATTTGCAACATTAAAAAGTACTTGGAGTTCTAACATTTTTCACATCTGGCAAAAAGCTGACATAGATAGCACAGGTTGGTCGCTAATAGTTACATGTTATGGCGTAGCATATGTTGTACCGTCTCGATCGATTGGACACCGAATTCCATAGCATTTTCAGTTGTACGCGTCATGAAGAGCATGATGTTTGCCTTTTATACTTTTTGAAATGTTAACTATAGGCATCTTTGCAGTTTAGTTTGTTTCTGAGTCCAGACAGGAGGCTTGAGAAAGGAGGTAATGGCTGTTGAATTGTTCTGTATACATCTACCTACACAGATGCATATATGGGTGCCGGACAGCATGCTTACCCGCGTATAAAATTTAATCACCGTCAATCGTCATTGCAAACGTTGCTATATTGCTACTGTTACGTTTGTCTGAACTCGCTTAATGCTGGGCATGCTGCACTCTTCGAATACCAACTAAATTACTACATTGACACACAGGTGTTAACTTAGCTACTTCGTCATCCAGTCAAACGTAGCCAGATCACCTTGCTAGGGGATTAAAAAAATTTCTGGAGGGGCATATAAGTGTTTTCCTTAACTTACAAGCAAAGGTGAAAATTTTCAAGAAGGGGGGATTTTTTCCAGGAAGCTGAACGGCAAAACCCCCTGTCCCTCACTGAATATGGGCTCGTTGTTCTTGCGTAAAAACCTGGTTTTATAAAAGCTCTTTGACTACTCAGTATCGAAAGTTGTTGTCGTTAGTTGTAAAGAATAAGGTCGTAGTGTATTGAGATAAGTTACATTATATATAACACTTCTTTTATGCTTGCTTTTGTATTGTAGAAAGCGCGACGTATTGTACAGGTTTGAATGCAATGTTAGTTCAGTTGCAGTTATTTTTTAGTAATCATATTTGTTCAGATGCGGTACTTACAATTGTTTCGCGAACCAGCGGATGATAGTGCTGTCATTAGTCCATCTCTTCATGTTAACTATACGTTTGAACTATCGGACTTGGAAAAACCAAGCGTTAATTTTCATGGCAAATCTGTGTGGAGAGATGGATCAGGTGTCCATGTCCCTACTGATATTTTTGAAAGAGGTTCGTTGACTCGCTCTGATGTGTGTGTTATTTTGATTGCAAGGATAGGGTTTAAGTTCTGGTATTAAGTATTATAGCAGATTTTGGAAATTCATAATATAGCATCAGTATTTGATTACGAGAAGGTTTATTTTAAAATTTACAACGTTCATTTCAAGTGAGGGGTTGAACACGTCTTGCTTTGAAAATTCCCTAAACATTTTAATCAAAATGACGCTTTTTTAGAAATTTGGCATTGATTGGGTATTTGACTTGATGTAAGCTTAATTTTGTAAACAGAAACGTTACATTTTAGGTTATAAGACTTCAAATACTTTAGTGTTCAACTTCGATATAGTTTGCTGGCATACGGTTTAAAATTAGTTTACAGTTATGGTGTTTTTTATTTTTACACGTGATCAAAAAAATAAGTAGCATCAGTTTCAATAAGCCGTTTTTGGTCTTCTCAGTTAGCGACTTTTTAGCTAGTTGTGCACTGGCACGATACGCTGGAGTAGTCTTTCACCTATTTGACTAGAAAACACGTTGTGAGCTTCAGATCAACCATTATTTTGCATTACAAAATTTTCAGTATGGAAATGATTGTGTGGGGATACATACCACCACCCCCCCGGAACCCGACACTACGCAATACATTATTTTTATTTAAATGTTTGTCTCTTTGTTGTTTGTTATTGTCATTTGTCCTGTCCATTTTTTATGTTAGTTTTAGTATGAAGCACTTGGAGTTACGTATTTTAGGGTCAAATTGTAATTTACACCGCAAAACATTTCAAACCTATAAATGTGTTTCGCCAAATCAACGCTCCTTTGGACAGTTTATGTTGTTTGACGTTAGTTGCTAGTCCCATGTAATTACATACATAATTATAATAATATAGATGTAGTATATCAGTCATTTTGTCAAAAGATTACTTTGCAATAACCTGTATATGCACTGCGAACTTGATGTTTCAGATCCCGATATTCTTGAAGGCATAAATATTTCTGCTCGTTGGTTCGATCATTTTGCGAAACAAAACCGTGATAACATTGATAAAGATTTATCATATCAATTCTTTTGCGCATCTGCCGGTTTCTTCCGATTTCTTCCAGGTACATACACAACCTTTACATTATTTTATTTGTGTTACCACAGCAATATGCTTCGGATACGCGTTTTATTGCTGAGATATGGAAATATCGCACATAGGTTGCGTTCATTAATATCGATTTCTCAGGAATGAAGTCTAGAAAACTTTTTTAGTCAAAGTTTGTACGTTGTAGACTAATTCAACCAATTCTTAATTCTAACTGCTTAAATTTTGCCTCGCTTCTGGATTCTACAAATTGTGTCCATCTTCGGCATCGGATTTAGTACATACTAGATTTCATTTTGTTAAAGCTGAGTCTTGGACGAAAAACGTTGACGGCGTTGATTTGTACGATTGTCGATTACAGTCATGGTTAGTTCTGCTTTACGATCAGTAATTTTTACTAGCAGAAATTTTTGATTGTTAGGAGAAAATGAATTGAACTCGTTAAATACATTATAATACTAAAATTTATTACGTCATTTTCGTTTTCCTTTAAAATCTTTTGTAGCATGGGTGTTCTTAAATATGTAAACATTGAATTACACTGTTATTATCTCTGTTAGGTACGTTAATGCTGTGAGTAGCCCAAAACAAGTGCTGATTGTGTTGGATACGAGTGGTTCAATGCTTGGGCAACGAATTGAAATTGCGAAGCAAACTGTTGAAATGATTCTTGATACTTTATCGGAACGAGATTATTTTAATATTATTCTGGTATGCATATCTTTGAGCTAGTTTTCAGTCTGTCTTTTTAAGTAGAGGCATCTATGTACCTCATGTTTCAGTGTGCTTAAATTTTAAAATATACATGGAAAATGTCGAACGTGCGCTTTCATTTCATTAAATGCAATGTCTGCGCAATATAGTTACGTTGTTTCTTGATGTGTTCTTCAAATTCAAGAATAATTAAAAAACAGTAGAAAACTAACAGATTTAGGTGTGAGGTCTTGTCTGATGCGCAAAGTAATTTTTTGTCGAAATGAATGCAGAAAGCTCATAAGTAGCCCCTCAACCATTATGATTATTGTTTAATTAATAGTGCATCGTTTGTATGTTTAGTTCAACAAAAATGCAACATACGCCGCGGATTGTTTTAAAAACAGCCTCATTCAAGCAACTGACCGAAATAAAAAGGTATGTTTTGCAGCAATTATTGTTTTCGGTTATTTTTTTCTTATTTGCAGTAAAACATTTGTGTAAACTCCAATTATTTTTGGAGCATGATTTTCGAATTATTACCTAAATGATTGTTGAATGAGGTCGATAATGCGTTAAGTTGACGTGGCTATTAAGTGGTGTCCAAATATTTAAGAAAGTTATGTTTTAGTTATTACGTTCAATGATTAACGACCCGGTAATTCGGCAAATGGCGAATTTTGTTGAGGCATTTAAAGTCACGTTTGACATGTTTAACGTAAGTGTGCTTGTAGTTTTCTTTCTTTTTGCTAAAGTAACTTTTGTCCTTGTGTCCCTCTGCGGGTTTCTAGCATGTAACGGAACAAACTGCAACAACTATGAGAATAGTCAATTTTTTGTATTATAATACTCATTTCTGTTCCAGGGCAGCGATAAAACTTATTCTACATAATTGCTAGTGATGTGCATATATTGTTGTGCATTCGGATACCGGTGCTATTTTTAATACAATATATACACGACGCTTAATGAACCACTAGCATTACTACGTTATAAAAGTATAAACACAAAGATTTTGCGAAAAGTAACATTTATAATATCATGAGGACGGTTTGTTGTAATGTATTTTTCAAAAACAAAGGCATGAGACATCACAGGTTCATGAACATGCGCATTGCTGTATGCTGGGAATAAAAATTGAAAGCATTGCTGCTCACTGTTAAACCCAACATGAATCGTCAATGAATTCACAAGGTTTTTGCATGGCTGACGTCTACTCACGAAAAGTACCGACTATTGCAGGCGTCGGTTAATCGGTACTTTGGATAGTTTTTTAATATAAAATAAAATATTTATTTTCGTATTGTTGCCGCTAACCGCCGCATGACATGTTGTACTACACGAAAAATTTAAGCACTGGCAATGGGGTATTCTTACAGTTTGTGGGCTGGGCAGTACTATACCTAATAGAATTTCATGCTTGAGCTCAAGTACACGTCTGATTTGCGCATATGTTTCATCCTGTTATGTCTTACGCAGGATAAGTTGGTTATACGTTGCGTCACGTTGCGATTGTGGTGCGACTATTTATTTCTAACTTAATAATGTAATGTGTACTGATTTTTGTGCTTGTTGCTTATGTAATGAAGCTTGGCAATCTAAAATAGTTCTTTTTCGCTTGATTGATCGTCGCATAATGCTGGGCTTATAACTAAACTGGTATTTGGAAATGTAATTTTTTTGTTTTGAAACGTTTGTGAATTGCATTGAACGATTAAACGCTATGAGAATTGTAGCGGTTTGCGTTGTAACTATTTTAGTTAAATGTTATTAATACTGCATCAATTTACTCAAAATTACACAGTATGTTGAATTTTGGTGGGAACTATTGAAATTCTGGAGAGTTCCGTTCTAATCTTGTTTGTTTGTTGATGTTAGTTTGTGTACGCCCCGTCACAGTATTTATACGTTTGTGTTGGTCAAAAAGTTAGTGAAGCCTGGGATGCCATGGGTTGGGTTGGGCGGATTTCGATCCGGAAAATCCATTGTCGTTTTGTAAGTAAAAAACTCATAAAGCAACAGCAGTTGAGTTGAATTTTTAAATTAGTAACACAAAAGTAAGCTGAGAATTTTTTATTAATTCGCACCGGTTTGAATTAGTAAAAGGTGTGAGTCGATATATGAGCGTTGTACAATCTAAAAATTAATAAAATCAAGTGAAAAATCTCGAAAATCTCTGTGACACACGTAACGGTTTTCCGACAGTTACTTGGTACAAACCTGTGAAAATAATTAAAGCATTGTGTACCAATTTATTGTGACAAATGGTTCGTACCATGTAATGTGTGTATATTATATACATGTGCAACAAAATGTTGTGTAACGAACGCCATTGCTATCCCGCTTGATTTAGTTGCGCTATTTTCAATAAAACTGGCTGATTTCTAATTGCTATTGTTTGTGTATATACATAACGCCATGTACGTAATATGTAATATTGTGTTATTGCTTACCGCTACGACAATTGTTGTTTAGCATTACAGAACCAGAAATCATCATCAATTTGTTCATGCCACGTTTTTGAAAATCGCTAGCCAACAGACACCCTAAATCTATGTTATGTTTGTCAATAGAAATTATCCGTCCAGTCACAAAATTTCTATTTCCGATTCCGAATATAATTCCGGTATAAGTTTGCTGTTCAGATTCCGTTCCGCCTTGCACCCCGTTATACAGCACTCAGCTGCGCTGTATTGTAAGGCCTAGTTTGTTGTTTTTCTTCGGTTTTATAGGTGTCTGAAAAACATAACCACGCTAAGTAAGATATTCAAATGTGTCACTTGTGCAAATTTTAGCACGGTGATTGCGACATAGTGAAATCTGACGACCCTAATCGCACTTATTTTGGGAATCATACTTGTGCTGCAAACGAACGTTTATCAGATAGCATTTGGCGGGTGGAAGACGATATAGCAGGTGCCGCGGCTAAAAAATCTGGTATTAGCCGAAAGTCAAGGCTGAAGCGGACTACAACTACGGAACCACCAGGATCAGTGAGTGTGTTGCGATTTCTGCAGATCAAACCGGTACCTTATAACCGCACCATCAGCACTTCAATCAATGCACTTAAATTGCATGCTTGCACAGTTAAATCAACTTACTAATATAGAATATCTAACTAATACAATAAGAACTAGCCGTTTTAGAATCGTCGTTGATTTGTGAAATGTGGCTTCTGGAATGATTGTATTTAACAAATAAACTACATCATAACATTTAGTTAAAATTCTTAATTTCGTAGGCTACTGGAAAATTGGCAGGTGTTGGTATTTTCGATCACTAGAAGAGTACGCATTAGAAATTAAATTTGAAATTACAGACAGTCATAGATTAATTGAGCGAAGCGAAACTCCGAGCAAAGCTCGGAATTTCGCGAAGCGTTTTATGTTTTGTATTCGGGAGTCGAAAGGTGGATGTCAATCCGTTCGTTTGTCCGTCCGAAAAGAATCTCAAGAACGGCTGACCTGATTTTGATAAACTTTTTTTGTTTGAAAGCCAATTATCCTGGGGTGTTAACCTCGGATTCGGGTTTTAAAATTTTAGACCGCTTATTAGCTACAGGCTAATTTGCATATTTAATTAAGACTTTCTACATTGTTTCACTAATTATTACAGTTACAACCAATCTAATTTCAGCATTAAAAGGTTTTTGGTGCGAAGAATCTGCATAGACTGTTTACAAACCTCCAAAACCGATAATTGAGTAGTTAGCTAATAGATAATTTGTATATTAGCATAGTTTATAAGTCTAAATTAGAACTTTTTACAATATTTCGCTAATTATTAAGGTTAAAAGCAATATAATTTCATTACTAAAGGGTTTTTAGATGCGAGAAATTTGACTAAATTGTTTATAAACCGCCAAAAACCGATGATGGACTAGTTAGCTAATAGCTAATTTGCATATTAGCTTAATTGACAAGACAAAACTAGGACTTTTTAAATTATTTCAATAATTATTAAGGTTAAAAGCAATATAATTTCAGCACTAAAAGGTTTTTAGGTGTGAGGAATCTGAATAAATTGTTTACAAACCTCCAAAACCGTTAATTGCATAGTGAGCTAATAGCTAATTTGCATATTAGCTTAACTGCTTACGTGTGTTCGAGCTTCGCTCAATACATGAAGTCCGACTACGACTTGTCTATATATTTAAGTTGGAACGCTCCACATATATACGTATTACGGATACTAGTTATAGTTAAGGAAAGTAAAACAAATAGGGAAGTTTTTTAAAATTTCGGAAAATACTAGGTAAAACAATGCATTCACATTTTATCGGGACATTGCAGGTTAGAAGTCATCATTTAAATTGAAGACAGTTCAAGATAGAAAATGTTTGAGGAATATGTAAGCGATGCTGTAGAACAATTTCTTTGTATATGCTATGACTACGCCAGCGCCATCACGCTGCTATGTACACAAAGCAAAGCACCTATAAGTCTAAGTCTACTGCTACTAAACAAACTTTAAGTTGTATTATTTTCTTAAAAATTTGAGGAATATATATCTCTGCTGTTGTGTAGTGAATTTTCTTTTTACTAGTGATAATATTCAAGCAACCACTTGATATGAGTATATTTAATTTAGTCTATGAAATAATAAACGGCGGATATTAAAATTGAAATTTTTTTCAGGCATTATGTTAACATTTTCTACTTGTGTTTTATAACCGCTGATAATATCGTCATCTCACAAAACCTGTGCAAGTTCTAGCCTTTTAAAACATGCATGAAATAAGTTACTATCTCCGTGTGATGTTTGTTAGTCATATGTATTAGGCTTTCATAACTAAATTCGTAAAACAGCATTGCATGCCCACATTATTGTGGTATGTTTTAGTTTATATATAGCGCATTGTTTTATTCGCCCGGAAGACGTATCTTTGTTGACCAATTATACGCAGTTAACATACCTTTCAACGATAAATCAGCTAGTTAAACAAAATAAGAATTAAAATTTTCACATCTATTAAAGAACACCATAACCAGCATGCTTTGTTACAATTATGATTTTGCGATCACCTGGGCGACGTGGTAAACGGCTTTACGTCAAACTAACGCCAGCATTGAGCAGTAACGAAATGATATAACTTGTTTCGAAAGTTTAGTATTTGACGTGTTAGTGTGTATGTATGTGTTATATCCATATATTTGTGCACCACACGTTTGCTTGCAAATGCGACTAATTTTGATAACCAACGATATAATGTATGGTCATTTTTGTAACTTGAGCAACATGTAAGCATATATCTAGGAATCGACCGGATATCCGGTTCCGGTTAAATATGCGGCAAGTAACGGATATCCGCGTCCGACTCTGGTTTAATATCAGGCAATAACCGACATCCGTATCCGGCTCCGGTATCCGGTTTAAAGCTACCGGATGGATATTTGCAGTTCTGGGCTTGAATATCATAAATTTGTTTTTACATACGGAAATCCTTGATATTTCGCTGCTACTGCATTCCCAGGCAAGTCAATACTGCTTTCCCGGGCAAGTCAACAAGTTTAAGTTCTTGGCTCTGAATTGAAATGAAAAATACAGGCATTTCCCTCTTGGGTACTAATGAGATTGGGCGTATATAGTTAGTATAATCCGCCATTTCCAGAGCAGAAAGGCAAAATACCGGAAAAAATATGACTAAGTTTACTTAGATAGTATAAATTTAAGCAACATCTATATGGTATGAATTAAAGCCACTCTTAGTTGAAAGGAGGCGGAGTTTAATTCACCATAAAATTTAACATTAGATTCCGGTATCCGGTCGATCCTTGGTTGTATCGGTTTTTCTTGTACGAAGTATTGTTTGGCTTTAGCTAAAAGGTATCATAAGTTCTGCTTTTACCAACGAAACATGATCAACATAGAACTTACCGGTAAATCCGGTATATATTTTATAATGGAACAAAGTTGTTGAAGTAGAGATCTTCGCAATTCGCATCTGTGTATTTGTTTACGGTATTTGTTGGCTGTTAGCCAATTATATAACGTGTTTCAAGAAGTATTTGCATTAGTTATAGCTGTTTATGTTCTGTGCTCTTTTCAGAATGAAACACTAGAAAATCCAACCTCGGAATGCAATCAAATACTAATGCTGCTCACAGATGGCGCGTCTGAGACGTATGAAGAAGTGTTCAAAGCGTTAAACCCAAACAAAAGGGTAAGTGTATTTCCTACTTGTTGGGTAACCCAAACCCAACCCAACGGAGAAGGTGGTGTCATTCGAAATGGTTCATTTTCTTTCCGCTGTATTGCAACCAGGCGAATTGTATTTTAAACATGCGGAACAAACGGCAATTCTTGGAGTCATTGTGGTGTCTATGTATTTTAGACATGAGCTAAATGTCTACAACTTTGACGACCTGTGATAACTAAAAACTGTGAAAAACAGCAAAAATTACTCGTACAAATTGTTGAACAATGTTTTTCTGATCTGTGAAATATTCTGAGATGTGATTTTGTAAACTCAATGCCCATTTTGCTTAGTGTGTGCGTTCGTTCAAGCACGCTAAATTTATATATAAATAACTAGTGTTTTTATACCTAAGACAGCGGCGGCCTCTAGTAGCCGTCGAAATTTTGATATTGTGTAAAACATTGGAGCCTGTTATTTTTAATCTTAATGAAAACTGAAATACAAGTTAAATATGTATTTATAATTATCGATGAATTTTTACACTTAATGGCTAGTGCGAGTAATTTCTTCACATTTTATTTAATATACTAATAATATCATGCTTTTTACATAGCGTGCACGAAACTTTTTGGTTACATGCATATTCGCCCGGCGTATAAGATGTTGTAGGTTCGTATATTTACATATCTCATCGGTCCTAATGCCCGAGTGTTCGCTCCATCTGTGTGGATTGCGTGCCATAATGCAGGTTCAAAGTTCAGCTTAGTGCACGCGCGAAAGCAGTGTGTGTTTGCAGAAACGTGCTTGTGTTTTTGATATATTGCGACTTGCGACTAAGTCTAGTGCTATCATGTCTTTCCATTTGCTTCGTATGCGATTTAATGTTTGGTATAAACCTCTGCAGTTAAATTGCACAGTCGGCCTAAGTAGCTAAATGGATCGTATAATTTTTAGTACGTATCCTGGTTTTGGTCACAACGCAATATTATCATTTTGTCGCATCCTGATGTTATCTGTTTAGCAATACTTTAATAGTTTTGCTATCTTAAACTGCAACATGCGGTGGCAAAATATTTAACGAGTTTGTTAATTATTGCCATCTATGTCATTGCGCAGCGGTTGCCGTGAGTAGCGAGTCTGATCTGCCAGCCCATCACTGCACCACGCTTAGATACGCGTTTTGATACTATGCGATGCAGACCTGAATGAAATTGTTAGCACAAACTTTAAGCGATTGTTAGCACTCATAGTTTGTTTTTTTATCAGTAATAATTTGTTTATGAGTTGAATGTTTTAGTTCAAGTTCTATTTAGTTAGTTTGCCGTGTACAGATCAAAAGTTCGATATAAAATTTTGCATGTTTGCATTTGGTATATTGCGCTATTTTGTGTATGCATACGTGTTGTAGTTTTTTTAGGTCCGAGTTTTTGGATATTTGATTGGCGTTGAAGTCACTGACTTTAAAGAGGTTCGTTGGATGGCCTGTAACAACAGAGGTAATTCAAAAGTTCCTTAAATTGCTGTAATTGTAACAACTGTGTGTAGCGTTTTTCACAACAAAATTTTGTTGCAGTGATTGAACATTATGACTGTTATTCACTAATCGTGTATGTGTGCAAACCGAGTGTGCGCTATTATGCTTGTAATGGTGAAATTCAATGATAGGTGTCAGCTAACTACAGAACTTCTAAGTATTACTACATTGCGGTAGGTTGTTAAACGCTCAATATTAAACTATCTGTGCCAGAAAGACCCCTAATGTCGACTGTGCTCAAGGTAAAGTATGTGAAAACGTAGGTTTATAATTGCAAAAGTTAGTCAGCTAAACATAGCAGCTTATTCAACTATCCATTTTGGAATTTAACCAGAAACGTTTCTCGAGGCTTCGAGTTTCTTTCAGAGTCAAGCGTCATTCAAGTCTTTTTTAGTTTTTGTTTTACAATGTAGTAATAGTTTGCATTTTAGATCTGGTTGACTAGACGTAGCATTGCTCATTAATTATTATTCTTATGTTTTGCCGTGAAGCGTGCCCTTAGTGTTGTTTTTGAACCATATTACTATGTACTACAGACTAGAGCAAAAATGAATATGCTATGCTTGAAGGAAGTGTATAATCACAAAACATAACCGGTGCCTAAATCAAAGCTGTGTGCAGTGTTTAGTATAAATGTTAAAGTGACAAAATCATAAGTTCTGTGCTAGCGGGCGTAGCGGATAAGAGAGTTGTCACAGACAAAATCATGTGATGCAAAATTCTATTTTGGTTCGAATCCGATTCAGTTTTCTTTGCGTTTCCTTTTGATTGAGTTGTTTCAAGGCCGTGGGAAAATTTTTTTGAAGGACCTAATTGCCACAAACAAATCCCATGATGCTAAATTCTGTTTTGGTTCGAATTGCGCTTCAATTTGATTTCGTTTGCTTTGCGTTTGCTTCTGATTGAGTTGATTCAAGGGTGTGCGGCAGGTTTGAAGTACCTACGGACGGACTTTTGGAGGTGGGAAGTTCCCGCCGTATTTTTGAGTACGGCACCATTAACAACAGTTGCATAAACAAATATCCGCGTGTCTAGTGTCTTTACGAAATCCTAATCAAGCGCGTGCGCCATGGTTCCAATAGGAACTTAATTTTGCCGGAACAGGAACTGGAACAGGAATTGAATTTTTTGCAGAAACCGGAACAGTAACAGGAACTGGTATTTGAAATAATTTTCACCACCGAATTACTGTTGGACTTTTCATTGGTGGGATAATGAAAAATGAGTGTACTTTATGCCCTGAAAAAACCAACCACGTTATTTTGATTCATCTATGAACAGCTAAAGACACACCAATATTTTACAACAGATTTAGACGTATTCTGTGAATTTGTCCTTTGTATCAAAATATTGTCGGTTGCTTCAAAAATTTTCTGAATCGGAAAGTGTCGCGTAGACTCAATTTTGGCTTCAGCATTTATTTTTTATATTGTAACTTTAACGTACGTAGTAGTACGCCTAATATATTCATACGTTAGCCGTGGTTCTAAATACGAACAGAATGCTTACTCATTTTTGGTCTTTTTGTAATTACTTTTAATATGCATTGATTTTTGTTTACATGAGCCTGAGTTTTATTCTTGAAGTGTTCAAAGTAAGTTTGTAAAACATGATGTAGCTTTTTTCGGCAGTGTCGGATCAAGAAATTTTTGACGGGTGAAGCGAAATGCTATTATAGTGCAAAATTTTTGTTTTGACCCAACTTGAATCGGCCACTGGTTCTAAGTTTTAGTTCCGCTTAAACGTTTTGTTCCTTTCATGTATGTATACATTACGTTTGTTGGAATTCGCAATCCATGTCTAGTAGAAAAAAAAAACTTTTCCGCGTCTTTATATTCTTTTGATAATGTTGCTACAAACTGTGCTCAGCGCTATAGATTCCCCGTGGACAACACGTTTGTTGCCGGGGTCAGATTTTATATACATTCAATCGTTAATTTACTCGCATGGAAAACAATCCTATGACGACGCTCGGTTCTCATTTGAAAAAAGTAAAAATCACGTACACAATATTTGGATTACTTATTTTCAGACTGTTAGCCACCACCTTATACTTTTTACGTATAACGTAGTTTATATTGATAATTATTTTTACGTGTTCCAACTTGGCCCGACCATAGTAAAAATCTTTTCCCCAGGGCAACTGTACTCAGCGCCCCTGTAAAATGTTATGTGCATAGGTCTGAGGCGTATGAAACCACTGTTTTTATTGGTATATTATTTTAGCTATCTGTTATAATTTGATTTTCTTATCATGTTGCAGGCTATTTTGTTCACATATCAAGCTTGGCTGATGTTCAAGCTAAAATTCAGGTAAGCAGCCTACATGGCATGGAGTGTATTAAGCTTTATTACTATAGAATTATAGTTTCTTATATGTATTTAACGATTGGCGCTCTATAAGTCAGAAACCGAAAAATTTTGATTTACAATTTCGAAATGGTAATGTAAAGCTAAGCAAAAAAATGAAAAATATTCTGGATCGAGCGTTGTCAATGCCAAGATTGGTATGAGTTTTGTCATTATTCACAGTTCAAACTGTTAAGTATAATGTTATATATTTGTGGTGGTTTAAATATGAATTAAATTTCTGGTGTTAAACGTTCAGAAAACGTAACAACTGGCATTACTCAGGAAAAATTATATACGTATTTAGCTTAGAACAAAAGATATAAGTGCTCGTTTGCTTCCATCCCCTGTACTTGCCTTAAATTTATAGAAAGTAAAAGTTTTCCTCATAGTACTTTATACTTTTGCAATCTCAATCAATTGACAAACAAAATGTTTCTATGGTACAAATTCATTAGAAAACTCAAATGTGAATTAGGTGTCTAAAAAGTTGTTTCTATGATAAAGTTACTGTTGGCTATTTTTGTTGTATACAGTTAGTGATTTTAGCATTACATCAGAGTGCTCAGTCGTCCAGTTTCTTTGTATTATGCTGATCGAATGAGCGAATCTATAAAGAAAACGGGGCACAAAAAGCCTGAACCAAACACATATCCGGCGCCTACATGGACTGGTTTGCACTATGCTAAGTTGGTAAGCGGAGTACGTATGGCAATAGGCATTGTATCAGTATAATATGAGGGTACCAGGGTGCAACCGGAATTACAATTTACCGAAACCGGAACCGGAACCGGAATTTGAAAATTTTACCGGAAACGGAACCGGAAAGTGAAAAATGCATTTCACCAAAAATTTCATTTTATTCTTATTTTTTGCTCTATTATTTGTGAAATAACCTTAGTCGAACATAGGTATTTATTTTATTTGTTGTATTTTAGATTTTCGTCGTCGACTGAAGTGAAATCCACCATCATTGGCTTATATTTGGAGTACAAGTGGCTTTCAAAAGAGATTCTTAAAAATTAACAAAGTTAAGAAAACGGCCAAATTATAACACCGGAATTTTTAAATCCGGTAAAAATTTACCGGAACCGGAACCGGAAGGTGAAAAAATGCCGGAACCGGAACCGGAATTCCGGTTGCACCCTGGAGGGTACGACTGGATATCCTGCTCCGCCAAAAAGTCATTCATGGATTTGGCTCCCCTATTCTATATTTCGACATATGACTTGAAAGCGGGGGTCAAATTTCAAAATATTCCATTTCACAGGAAACAAAATCAGTAACAGAAATTAATTTCACCCCAGAACACGTACAGAAACCGAAACAATAATTGCAAATTTATTGCACTGCCCAATTACTGCTGATTGACTACAATTCAAAATAAATTAGCCAGCTTTCCAAGTTCTAAGGAATCATGCCTCGAATACTTTAAAAAATGAGGAATATGCAGACGAAATACCAGTTGTGAAAAGAAGTTTGGTTTCGGCAAAGTTTTTGATGTAATTTTTTATTGTTATATAAGCTTATCCATTATAATTTGACAAATACCAGTAAAATTCCGCTTTCTGCGTCTCTCAAAACCGGAACAGGAACCAAGGTTATTTCAACAAATATGAATATTTCGGTGCCATGTATTTTTCATTTTCCGAAATCGATTCCGTTAATTTTTTTAAATTCCGGTTCCAATAAATTGTCATTATGGCTGCAGTCTGACTGAAGTGTCCGGCGTCGAGTCCGGTATACTTTGCTATGAGATCACACTAGGTATATTATTAATATTATATTGACAACAAATTTTTGTGTAAATTTTAGGTGCTTGTAGCTCGCAGGATTAAATTTTGTTCTGATTCTTTTGATAAATCATAAATTATTTTAGCTAATTGAAAATCTTGACCTTTCCAAAAGTCAGGTATTCAGTTTTGGCTCATTAGTATCACATATTTTAACGTTTTGGTTTAGAATCGCTAACAATTTATGTAGCATATCACTGGCTCTAACCATCTGGTAGCGGCACGTATGTAGATGTGATATTATGTTATGTGTACACCTTATTAGACTTGCATCCAGGGCAGGCTATTCCCGTTGCTCCGAGTATTTCGGATCCGGGTTATCGCATCGAAGAATTCCGGGTACAGGTATTGCAAAAATTCCCGGACAAAAATGATTTATTACAAATGAATTTATCAAACCGGTCGCTTTCCAAATGGAGATTTTGTACTGGAATTCAACATAAATTTACCGTGATTTTCCCATGCTTCGCTTGTGAGGTTTCTTTTAGCTCTTGCTTTAAGTGGCGAACGGTTTCATTTGGCCGCCGACATCACTCATATTAGTTATGCATGATCGTACATATAATTTTTTCCTGAGGAAAGTGTCGGAAGTCGCCGAATCCGCAGAACGTATTGGCAACTTAACTTGACCTCTTCGCCCTAAAAACCGACCTTCGAAGTTCTTGCTTAGCCAATAGCGTACACCAGTTGTGAATTGTATCGGGGCACCGTCGTCCATAAAATATATTTCAATGCGATCCTCAAGCAACATAAACTGCAGCCAGAGTCTGTCTTTAAGCATAGCGCTTTCCCGCTCACCGTTGACGGTATCGTCATAAAAGAACAGAGTTTTAGTCGGAATTTTCACTGGTTGAGCGCCGCAATTGCTTCGAAATTGTGTCCAGTGCGCTCACTAGAAAATCGGCAAGAGCTTAGATGGCCGGCAATAGGCTTATCCGCAGGATCACAGGACGTGGAATGTATAGACTATTAACGAATAACCACTCTGGCGTTTTAGTAAACAGAATATAGGCGAACAATCTTGATTGGATCGTCCTGATCCGAAAATTCGCCATTTAAATGCACGAATCAATTTTTAGATGAATTGTCTGAAATATTAAAAATATTAGGTTTTGTTCATTGATTTAAAAGCTATGATCTGACAAATTTACAGCCTTACTTATGAAATGCCCTGTATTTTTCTCAGGCCTTGGACCCTCGCGGTGGAGGTGCGGACTATGGAATTCATATCAATTTAATAAAAAATAGTTTATTTTAAAGGCAAAATCTACATTTTAACGGTTTGCTCTTAAAAATGTTGTTTTTGACACATAGTAAATCCGGTCCTGCTACTAGAAGTTATATAATGGCAAATTCTACATTTTATCAGTTTGTCTTAAAATTTTTGTATTGTTTTAAAAGCTTTGTTTAGATTTATTTTGCGAAAAATTCCTGTCCGGGTCCGGGTTTTGATTCTTTGAAAATCCGTATCCCGGTATTTATTTTTAAATGCTGCAACTTTACATGTTTTATGCCGTTACGAATCATTTTTGGTTTGAGGTAATGGCTGGGCTGCAGAGACATGAGTTAAATCGACCTCTGACTTACGTCGACTATGGAGTTAAGATAAAAAAGACTTAAGTTTACGGGTCCAAATGTTTTCTAAATTTGCAGCCCATGGAGGTGCAAACAGTCCCAAATTAAAGCTAACACTAGTACATTACGTAGCTCAAGATTAGCACAGCCTTCAGCAACTATTATTTGGGAAAATTAAAATGCGCGTTGAGAACCTTCGACCTAAGTCAGAACCACAAAACTTAAGTAAAATGTTGACTTAGGTTGAACATCGAATTGAGTCATGTTTCTGCAACCCAGCCATTGTGTGTCAAAATATTTAAACATTCAGTTGCGTTGTACGTTTTTATGTACTAATTGATTGATCCAGTTTGTCTTAAAACGTGAGGATTTGTGGGAATTTTTACAAAACACAAAAAGTATATTACTTAAAAGTAACAATTGCTGTGGTGGTTAGAGTAATCAGTTTTCAGTGGCCGAATAAGAAACACATGTGTTCAAAACGTATATGTACGTATATTGAATTTCCAGTTGATAAGTGTGCGTAAGGGCGCAGTCAGGTGCACGTTTAAAAGTTTAATCTAATCTTTGTGAATTTCTCCAGTGTTTTATAGAACGTTTTCTGTTGGTGACACAAGATAATAAATATATCAACGTTTCGAAATTTTAATACGATGTAACCCTTTTCTTTCCATAGTCCTGGCAACGCCTCCCAGTGCGCTACCAGCTTTAGAGTTTTCAAGTATATTTATTTCGTAGTCATTTTCTTTTGTTTAGAACGCGGCTCCGTGTATCACAGTTACTCAGCCGATCATTTATTGGGATAGCTATGGGGTATGTTTGAAAACAGTTCGAAAACTCGCGTACGGTACAGTCCTTCGGGGATTGAGCGGATATCCGGTTCCGGTTGAATATTCATGAAACACCTACATCCGTATCCGGTTCGGAATAAAGCTACTAGATACATACCGCATATTTACGGTTGCGGTCCCGAATAACATGCAACAGCATTTTACATTTGGTTACACTAGACATTTTGCTGCGACTGCACTTCCGAGCAAGCTAACAAGGTTCGGTTTTTGACGCTGAAGTTAAATGCGAAATGCAAACTGAAAATTTAATTCTCATTTCAGTATATACTTTTTCACGACTTAAATACTACTAACAGTGCACAAATTTAGGTGCTATACCCTGTTAACATCTGGTTAATACGGTAAAAACTTAACTATCCGTTTCCGATATCGGGTAAAATTACTATCCGATCGATCCCTGCTACAGACATCAT
This sequence comes from Enoplolaimus lenunculus, assembly GCA_030248215.1. Classification (NCBI taxonomy): domain Eukaryota; kingdom Metazoa; phylum Nematoda; class Enoplea; order Enoplida; family Thoracostomopsidae; genus Enoplolaimus; species Enoplolaimus lenunculus. The sequence continues at coordinate 41,532 of JASANG010003336.1, forward strand.
GATTGATGCAAAAGTTGAATTATATACAATGCGTATTTGTTTTTTGGTTAGTAAGGGTCGAGAGGCAAACGGTTAAAACTGGATTTAAATTAAGTTTGAATACTTTGCGCTTAGTTGTTTAGATGATTCTGCTCCTAGATTAGGGAAAAACGCACAAACGGGAAGCACGTTCCAACAAAAAACATTTTTGCCCTCCCCCCCTCCTTTGTTTCTTTTATCCTCATATTGTTGATCTCACTGCCAACACTTGAAGAAATGATTACTGTTTTGAGTTTTATTTATAGTTTTTTCTTGTATTTTCAGTATAATTTTCCCACTCGCGTTGTTGGTGTTGTTGGCACTCATGTCCCATTGGTACGGCTCAAGCAAAGCACGCCAGATTACGAAGTGAGGATCAATGTTTTATTTTGTTATTCGCCTGTTTTTTAACTTAGAAGGTATATTTTTCCCGTCTTTCTCTTCAGTATTTGGCAAGCTGTTAGAAACAATCGCAATGCAGAGTTCTATATATTTTGACATTCTAATTGCAATATTGTTTTAGTTGGGTGGTTATGCTTATACATTTTTGGTCGATTCGAATGCTTATGTGATATTTCATCCGCAGCATCGTCCTGAAACGGTAAGCTGTTTTACCATTATGTAAATGTACGGTCGTTGGATGTTAGGTATAAGGAGTGCTTGTTATACGTTTTTCAACAAGCATTTTTTGCTGTTTTTGGCTTCAAAGCCTTTATCGACTAGGGATGTGCCGATACCGATGCCGATTCTTATTTTGAAATTTTGCCGATACGGTTAATTTCAATTAATTTTTTCAAACACAAACGCAAAAGAACTAACAGTTTTCTTGACCAGACACACAGATATCTGTCCAAAAATGAAACTGATAGCATTTCAACTGATTGTTATAGGTTCAAAACGTATCGGCAATGAATCAACAATTTTTTTGCAGTGCCGATTCCGATACTGACGAAAAATGCCGATTATTGCCGATGCCGGTTAATCGACACATCCCTATTATTGACCTATAGTAACTGGGTTTCTAAAATCTCACTTAAGTATTTAATTAAGTTGTGAACTTTTTGAACAAATTGTCACTTATAGGTCTATAGTATAAAAAGTAATACATAAAGTTGTTTTACTTAACTAAGTAGGTTTTTGGAAACGATAAATTGTTTAAGTTATTACTTACCAAATATCTTTGGTTCATACTTAGTAAGATTATAGAAACCCAACCGTTGTGTACATACTATTTTAAAAATGTTTCAGTTAGCGCATGACGTCAAGCCTAGCTTCAACAGTATAGATATTTTAGAAGCTGAAGTGACTGCTGAGAACCTTTCTGTAAGTCATTATTGTGATCTTGAAAAAAATTCGATTCATAGAATTAACCGATTTGAATAAGCGGCAAATAAAGCTGTTTTACACGGCCAGCGTTCATTAAAGCTCGTATTCGTTGCGATTCTTTACACGAATGCCTTGTGCTCATTATTACAATACAATCATCTGTTCTGTTCGTGGTCACACTAGTTTATTTCTGAGCAAATATAGATGTAATCATTATGCTGCAGTAAAAGCTTCGAAAAACGTGAACTCTTGGCAAATGTTCCGTAAAACTGTTGGCTACAAGCAGTTGATTCCGATCAATTACAAAAGCGACCTACTGTGCACTTTTTGTGCTTTTGGGTTAATAATATACGCTTTTTTAATATGGAGCTGTATTTTCACAATATTGCGTTATATAGTTTCAGCTTGTTTATATACGTTTTGGTATTTTTTGCTTTTACTACTTTTAATTGTTTTGTGTAGTGTCTTGTGCCCCTGCTTTAAACGATCAACCTGTTCCCTGAGCTTGTCGATATACTGGCATTCACGACTTGGCATAACAGGTCATAAGATAAGCTAAACTCAATGATTATAATGGCTCTTGAGTCAACCTTTTTGATAGGCATTGGGGTTTGGCTGTTCTAATAACGTTACTCATTTGGCCTCTAATAAATGCTCTAATGTGCTTTTTGCTTGTTTTACATGGTTTTGAACTAACTACAGGCTAGCTAAACTTATTAGGAGTCAAAAATTTCAGGAAGAGCGTGTGAAGATTTCACATGGCTTTATGAACAAGGTTAAAAATAGAGAAGGATTTTCAATCCCCCCTCGACCATAATTTCGGTAACATGTCCGTCCGCTTGTTATCTCGGATCAGGGTGCAACCAGAATTCCGAATTCATTTTATTTGGTGATTAAGCTTACAGAATGTTTTACCTGAAAGCTTATTTGCAAGATTAACGCTATTTTGGCTGTACTTCATTGTTTCATGTTTACATACTCTTATTGTTATGTTGTTGCTTTACAGTTTGAAAACTTTACTGTGAAACCAACGCTCAACTACACGTTTAATGCGGTAAGCAACGTGTGCTCTAGTCATGCACTCAATGCAGTACACGCACTAGTGTGTATATAGCACAGTGTTTTGTTTGTGCACTGATTAGAGGTCGGTAGTTCAGAAAGCTAAGCATATAGTAGTACCATATGACTCCGAAGAACCAAAATACACGTTTTTAGAAGTATTTAGCTGTTTGTATTTCAAAACCCTTATATGATGACGCTTAGAGGATTAACGGACAATTGTAGTGAAATGCAACCGCCAGCAATGCATTAGTATTAATGGGTGGGCGTGATTAATTTAAAATTCAATATTGAGCGGTGTTCTGCAGTTAGCAACAAAACTTTGTTAAACATACAAACTTTCTCTTACAATCTGCATCGCAGCTGTTATGTGTGTCATCGCACCAACGAGTGTATCGCCAGACAGGTAAGTTTCATAATTCTGTGACATTCTCTGGACATTTTGACATTCATTAATGCAAATAGATGCGCGTGCCTACTTTTTATAGACTCGAATTATATAAATTTAACTCTTGATTATGGTTTTCTGGTGAAATAGGGGGTTTTCACTCTCTTTTTTCAACAAAATCCCAACAAAATTCAAAAAACCCCGTCAGAAACCCCACCAAGACTTGCAGTTTATAAATAGTGGCTCAGCGCATAATATACTCTACGTCGGAAAGGGTCTTGTTTTTCAAACATTCATTTTCGTAATTAAGAGTAAGCCCTGGTGGTACCGGAGTTACGAGTATGTTTTCAGCCGGCTGCATGGGTATAATGGGCCGTCAATACAGCTACTAATCCAAAAACACCATTGCATTATTTCTAAACTACCAACAACTTACATATGCCACTATTTTACTTAGCACAGCAGTTATGCCTCGTTCCTGTGCGTACGTCGCAGGATTGCTCTATACTTGACGTCCGGCGCCGCCCGTCACAAGTCCGTCACCATACGTTATTGTACGTGATTTAGTTGCGTACGATATCGACGGCGCCGTACGCGGGACGGAAGGTACCGAACGGTACCGTGCGGGTGACGGACGGTGCCGCACGTCAACAAAGGAATCGCGCAACCCGTACATGTATTTGTAAACTTGTATATGCGTTAAGTAGTTATATGTCTTTTCGAAGGTTTTTGAAAAAATAATTTTATTTAAAAACCCATTGAAATTAAAAACAACCATTAAAAACCAGCGCCGAACTTAAGAAAAATAAACCCTGCCTGATTCTTATGTTCATGTTTATTTTTCTGAATAAGAATTGATTGAACTTTCTTTTGAAATCTAATTAGAAGAGATGACACCATTGCAATAACCTATTGGAGTTGAATCCTGGAATAAAATGTTGTACTATTCTTCAGTAATTTAATTTATTCCTTTGCACGTGTGTTGCATGATCTTATAGCATTTTATTCAGCATGCACATTTTATTGCTTTTAATGACCTCTATATAATATCTAAGATTTTATTCAGACAGATTAGGAGTAGCAGAATTTTGTTTCCGGGACAACGGCTGTTCCGAGTCCCGTTCTGTGTACGGTTTCAAACGAAGTTTTACCTGGAATTGAAATCATGCCATTTTTCTGGAGCTACCAAAAACTGCAAACTTCGTGAATCGTATAGCGGATATTTGAAGGAACATTGTAGAATATTGGGCCGCATAGATAAGACGTCAAAATGCCAATAATTTGGAAACGCAGTTCGTTTTAACTTCTTTGAAGATTCTATTGTACAAGGTAAAAAACAAAATTATTTATTTTGCAAGAAGTTTTGCGAGATAAAGATAATCGTATTTGGCATTATTTCCGTTCCGTGGGAGCAGCCGATGTACTCCGTCAGGAGGAGCCTAACCTTTACAAAGCAAAGCGGATCTAGTTTTATTTCTTAGTATGGATGGATAGCACACTAATATGTTATTTTTTTATTTATGAATACAGCCGCGATATTGTCTCAAGTTTTTTATCTTCGGTTGAAATAGTGTTTTAAACACGGTTCTGCCAATTGGCGGTCTTTTATTGTAACAATATGCAGATTTGTGGGAAGGTTTTGAGGCAGCCACCATGCAGCATGATGTTAGACGCTGTGAACATTATTCGTTCCTAGTAGAATCTGAACAAATACTTTAGTGCTGCTGCACAGTGACTGCAGAGGGAGTATGAGATAGTGATCTAATGCATTTTCGTACTCTGCATACTGTATGTGTATCATGCTATCAAACTATTTATCTAATATCAGGCACCAAGTAACCAGAACCGAGTTTCCGTAACATTTCCAGCATGAAAGATACTGCCACGTGCCATGGTATTGCAACTAATTTTTATTTGAGATGTTGTTTCAAAATTAATCTAAATAGCGTTCGTTTTAGATGCGAAGAAAAATTGTCCAAGGAGAAAAGTCGATTGGAGAGTTTGAGCAAGACATAAAGCAAGCATACGGATTTGGAGAGACGGTTGGTCCGGTATGTACAGAATATTTATGAGGCTTCTGTTATCTGGTTGACAGATTAGCGGGTTTCTATTAGTTGTATGCGCACCTCAGTTAACTTTCTGTATTTTTTAACTAATCAATTAATTTTACCTATTATGTGTATAGTCTCTATGTAGTAATTTGATTGAGTGTTTACTATTTTAGAAATACATTATAAAGAAAAAGGTGAAATATTATTTCGATGCAATTACCGACAAACGAGATCAGATTATCTACACGTAAGCTAATATGAGTCTTATGTTTAAATATTATTTTGGTGGATTTGAAAACGTGGTTTTAAAAATCGGACTTGAGCGTGTTATGAGAAAACGCAAATTGTTTTAGTCTTGTTCACAAATTTTTGCGCCCATACATCGATGCATTTATTTACTTGTGTGCATGCAACGCATCCGCTTGCATCGACAAGCATGGCGCGGCTCGTGCTCTACGGAAAACCTAGGCTGTGAGCCACGTTGACATTCTACTTTAAATTTTTAGCATGGGACGTATAGCTTTGCAGCATGTTAGTGTTTAATTTGTTTTTAGTCAATATTTACCTTTCGCTTTTTTGAATAGCACGTCAGTACTTGTTGTGCGCTGTTCAGAGAAATGGGTTTGTGCTTTTTAGGTTTGGTCTCGTTGTACCAGAAGGAAAGAATTGGAGAGTGCAAGCGAAATCTTCAGTGGATTACCGAGATCTATGTAAGTTTACATTATTTGTGATTTTGTCATATTGTATGATTGCGAAGAAGAAATGTGGTAAGAGATACTGGAAGTATAAGAATATTTACTGACCGTGCACGTCATGCAGAGGTTTTAGATATTTTAGTTAGAAAGTACGTGTTCAAATTTGTGAATCACTTGGAAACTACGATTTAGTAATGCAATATTGTCCACGATTTATGCGTTTCGTAGGTGCTTAAACCGATCGTGGGCTCTTTTAACTAACAAAACACGCCATTAGGAATATACTAACTCTTTTATTAAATGTCATAATTTGTATAGGTAATACTTTTTTTAAACAGTATAGTTTGACGTTTTCGTCGTAACTATTAATTCTTTGTATTGAGTAATTTTTGTGTTTTAGCCAGCTGCTTAGAAGGAAACAATTGGAGGCTTCAGAAAAACTGGTAAATATGTGCTAATGTTTATGTGTTCAGTAAAGTAGTTGTTATTATGGGTATTGCGTATTGTGGACCTGGAAACTGTTGTATAAAATGATAAAATAATGTTCTTCTTCCAATTAGCGTGAACTTTTATAGTTTTCGAATTACAAAGCCCATACCACTCGGGATTTTGCCCCGGCTGAGTATTTTTTAGCCTTACAGCTATAACTTTTTTGGACGTCAAACACACATTTTGTATCATTTTTAGTTTTAATAATATAATAAATAACGTGTAAAGTGCATTTATACGAACGATCACACACGGTAAACGGTTTCCCTGTAAAACGGTACTTTGTCAACTAACCCGCCTAAGATTTTACGCCCCCCCCCCCCCAGTTGCCAGCCCGTGGTTCCCGATTGAAGCCTGCTTTGTCGGGACCCAATTTAATCCCCTACTTAGTCTTAAATTTCAGGTTTTACTGTCGCCAAAATGCTGAAGAGATGGATAAAGAAACTGCGTTCAAATTAGATGCAGAGAATCCAACAAACTGGAATCTAGATACAACAAAAAGCGACGAATGTAAGCTTCTATGTTTTATTATTTTTGTAATACATTGTTAATTGTATAGCTGAAGAAGCAACACTTTTGTATAAAAATAGATTATTTTGCGATCAATACTTAAGCTGGATCTAGTGCTTTGATTAAAACTGAAATTCAGCAACAAGTCTTATAATCAGCATGTCTGCTGTATTTTTGTCTGCACAAGGCCAACATTCTTGCCTCACGTTTGCTGAAGAAACAACAACAACCACGGAAGGTTACAAATTTTTCTTCAGATTCTGATGTCATATCTAGAGCTGAACCGGATCCCGAAACCTTACCGAGCTGTTAACTTTTTTGCCGAAACCGTATATCAACCCGATTAACCCGTTAGTTAGTTTTTGAGTCTGAATGAATATTATTTTTAGGCGTAAAGTACAAATGGCTGATTAAGAATTCGTTTATGGACGCCAAAGCTACATGCCAAGTTGATAAGAAGTGGACGGATGAAACGAGCTCAAAAGCAAAACGGTATGCACTATTTTGTTAGCTTTACTGTCTACAACAGAAAAATGTGGCTTTGGTTTCACATTACTTTTCAAAACTGTTCTGACATAAGAATGAATAGTTGTTGACGGAAGCAGTTGTTTGACTTTACTCTATGAATATTTGACCCATGCGTGATAATTGTGTGGATTTGCAATGTTTCTTTAGGTTTTGTGAGGTGTTGCGTCAGCGTAATGATTAGGTACTTGTTGCTAAGTAGTGTCACTCTGCATGACTATCTAATGCTTTTACATAAGTGGTGACAAGAAATTCTGGACAGTAATAAATGCTGTTTGAGACGCTCGTTTATTCGTAGTGTTTTATATCGGTAGGTTCGTTTTAGAAATGGCGTTCTTGTCGTGTTCGTGGTAACACATGCTGGTTTCACGCGTTTCGCTGATATGAATTTAACAGACGTCGACTATTCACAAATGGGACAAGGTGGAATGCCGTACATGATGATGCCGGATATTGTTCCGGAAGACGGTGGTCAACAAATGTATGATATCCGCGCTTCCGTGGGCGACTTAAACGCAACTAACACTACTGTATCAAACGTTACCGTTGCTATGCCGATACAGCCTCACCCGCCCCCAATGATGATGGCGCATATGTATGACGAACACAAGTATATAAAAACTGTTATTATTGTTAACTACACTTGAAGACATTATTTATTTGACATAATTTTCACATTACGGAAATTTCTTTCAAGTTGTTTCTTCCGTTTTGTAACTTGGAATCTATTGGCATGTCATAAAAAGAAAAAACGTAACACGGTTGTGCTCCAAAAACGGTGCAGAACTTTACTCTTTGTCATTTATGCTCAGGATTACCTCTCAATGCATGTGACTCATAATCATATCGCAAAATTGTATTTTTTTTACATTAATCTTAGGAGTTATCAGCACTTTATTGATAACCATCACTTGGGAACTGAAGAAGAGTTTTATAAACGCACAATTGAGCAACCGAACGGAACGTTTGTATTTGATATCGAACTTGAAAGTTAGTTTCGCCCAAAGCCCGTTGGAGGTTTCGCATCGTTGTGAAATATATTGCCAATATTTATTGCGAATCTATGATAATTAGTTGCTGGAATCTTTGGTTTAAATGTTGGTCGGGCGTTGATTTTTTGATACCGCTTTTAAAGCCAGTTTTACATACTTTAAATGCAGTCTGACAGAATCAAGTTCAACCGCCATTGTATTTTAAACACGACGATAATCGAGATTGCGCATTGCTTGAACGCAATCGCACACAATCGCGATTTAAACTGCTCGCTATTACCTCTTCCGCCATCGTGCCGGCCATGGCGATTGCTTAGTTTTAAAATTGCAAGTGCAATCACGATTACGTAATATTAAAATCACACTATTCGTGACTGAAAAATACGCTTCCATATAGAACTCGTACAAATAAAATAATATTGAAATTGTTTAACACATGCTGCTTGCTTTGCATTTTAGATATTGTGTCCAAAACGGGTGTCGGGAATTTATCAGGCGAATTCGAAACAGCGTGGAATCAACGGGAACGTCGATCGATTCTGGTTAAAGCAACACGCGCATTGTACCTACCATCGGATAAAGGAAACAAAGCACCAGCTGGCGTCGTTGGTTTCGAAATGTTGTACGCAAACTTTTCATCTACGATTGCGAAAGTGTTTGGTCAAGACTTTACTATTGACGTAAGTGGGTGAAATGTAAGCCCCGAGAAACCGGCATATTGAGCCGTTTCCCCTCAACGACCTGTTATTTAATTTGGAGCTGGACAGAAAACTGTAGTGATATGAATTGTTGGACAATGTTCATTGAGCTTCGATACAGGTGCGATTAGTAACGTTTCATAAATGCTGTAGTTTTACTTTGTGATTCTCAAACAGTGCATAGTTTGCCACATCTAATGAAGTATACTAATGATACAATGGACATGCATCCATGAAGTAGTGGCGCATCAGGCGGGGGGAAGGGGCGTGGAACCGGACCCCATATTTGCAGTCAGAAAATATACGAGCCAAAGTAAAAAATGTACCCGACCTACTTGGGGACATCAACCGGGGCCCTTCCGTTCGCAACTGGCGGAAATTTCTGAGGGGTGATTTTAGAATTTTTAACAAAGCGACAGTTTTTTGGAGCAACTGTACTGCATGTGACGTGGTCAGGTAATATGAACGCGTAGTCGTTTGTGTATTCATGACCACTTTTTTGACTAGTTGGTGAAGCAACTTTCATCTTTATTTCAGAATTCATACTTTCTGAAATCAGAGAGGAAAATGCATTATCTTATTATTGGTGATGGTTATGTGATGTTTGTAATACACGAACACACTGTGATTGTCCCTGTTTTCAATTTGATTTCTTAATATGTTTTCGTTTCGGCACAATGTTAACTTACAGTTTTTTACACTAACCGGGAAATCACACAATCTGTGAATTTTCATTTTTCAGGACAACGAGAAAATTATTTATGTGCTGGATGAACATGGATATATTTTGTTCACCTCACTCAATGAATCTGTTGCTGCTCCTGTAAGAAAGGAACTTATATATTGAATTAATAATGAAGCAAAATATTAGTTCACGATCCATCTTGGAATGCCAATCTTGATCTCGGCACAACTATTTTAATGACGCGGTTATAAAGCTAAAATATTTTTGGTTCAGGTACAATTTCAACGATCCCACTTGTCTAATGTCAAATTTGGGAGCCACCTTCATATTAGAATTCAGACATCACTGTCTCTAACTCCGTACCGACAATATTGCTCGGACCTTAAAACTATTTTAATTATTTAGGCTTAATTTTTAAGCAACATGAATTGTAAACTATTAATGTTTCAGTTAGTAATAAAGTATTAACAGGGAAAATTTTTTATTTTCAGAAATTGGTTGGAAAGTTTTTTGGAATCAATCAAATGCAATGTCTGATGTGGGAGTTTGTTAAAGATGAACATAGAATTTTCGATATGTATGTTGCTGCGGTTATTGTTTTTGTTAGGTTTGTATTATCTTTCATTTTACGCGAGCTGTAATGGCATCACAATATAATTAAATATTTAGCTACTCTGTACATTGTAAGTTGAATTGATATATTCCAAAATCCGTTGTTTACTGCAGTCTAAAACGATTTTCGTTTGTAACACTATTTTCAATTGCTTTTTCAATGAATTGAACGCTATTTTTTATTAATATCTTGTGCTAAAGGGGTTTTGTTGCGTTATTATAGGGAAATATACATAGACTATCAGGCGTTGTGTGACGATAACCGACAGCAAAGCAGAGCCAGTCGATTGCTCAGTGTAAGTTTGCAAAAAGTTATGAGTTTTTACTAGTTTACTTGTTTTATATTAAAGTAACTTGTTGCCGTGTTGACAATATGTACTCGACAGAATTGAGTTGCAATGGCTGCAACAACAGCGAGTGGTACAAATCGCCGTCTGCCATCGATTGTTTCCAAACACGGCCACGACCAATCGCGATCAAAACCGCGGTTTGAAAAGCGATCGCACCTACAATTCTATCCGTGACAGGCAGCACTTAGAAATTTATGGTGTGTGGAAAAACTGATTTTTTAATTTGAAAATGATGCTGTATCGACTAATTTGTGGGAAGTTGATAAATAGGACACCGAATTTCAATGGAGAAATTGATAATCTTGCGCCTTCACAAAATAACTCCTATTTTCCTTGCCTGCAAAAATTATGTTTTGATGTTTTGGGTATAAAATATTTTATTTCTTGAGATAAATTATTTGACTGACTCAAATTGTTCCTCGGGCATTTTGTATGCATTTTGAGCATGTGTAATATGATTTTACAGCTATATGTTTCTGCTTATCAATTTTATTGTGGCGGTTTTAGCCGTTCGTGGCAATTCTTAACTTTTTGGTTTGGATATGGCGTGAATTTGCTATGTAAGTGATATTAAAGGATAAATTATCCAAACTGTAGTTTCCTGCAAAGCTCTTGTGACATATTCGGCGGTTTGCGATGTCCGTTTTCTTGCGATCAAACATAGTACTCTCGTAAAGCAAACTAAGCGTAGGCTGTGGATCTATTTACCGGATTAAAGTATATTCATAGACCAGTATGTCTAAATACTAAATAGGTATGTACATAGCCCGGACCGGCCGTCTAATTGATGGCCCACTAAGATATTACCAATAAAACGATGTTTAAGATGCTTTTGTTTGAGGAGTGTAAGTTTGTGTGAAGTTAATGAAACAGCGTATACCATTGACTAGATTGTTTGAAACAATATTTTATTTTGGTTACACACTGCAATTACGTCTCTGTGGTTTTTACAGGCTGCATCAATTTGGTTAGAAAATTTTCTTTTAGGTTCTTGGCAGAGTATTCTATATTAAGCGTACTGTCGTACAAGATCATGCCTTCCGAGGGTAATTATTCTTTTTGTTCATTTAGGTTCGTTTTATCTGAACACCGTTGTATAAAATTCCCCAGTTACAATTCTAAAATTGTCAAATTACGCTGCTAATAGGGGTTCGGTAAAGTGGAAAGCTGTTCGATAAAATCTATCAAGTCAAAGGCACCGCAAACAAAAACAGCCAGTTGGTTATCCCATTTCACTGATTACTTCCCAGCATGATAGGTACATTAAATTTAGTAGTATAATGTCAAAATGAGCAATATGATCTATATGTTGTAAGAATTCCATCGACAATATTAAAATATTGGCAAACGAAGTCTGCAATTATACTAAGTAGGTGCCAGTAAAACAAAGCAAACGCGGTATCTGCCAATATTATATTTTAACGAAATCTTGTGTTCGACGTTAAATGTTAAATTACGCAGGCCTAATATAACAATGTCCCAAGACATATCGAACGCTCCATGATAGCATGTGTTGCAGCGAGATGACATGCTGAAAAAATTATTTGTAGTGGCGCTTCCAGAAGAAATGAGTGTTATTTGTGATTTCAGCATATACACAAGGTTTCACAGGACGGCCACGTGGAATTAGTTGTGACTTGCTTTCTAAACATTATCAGTTTAACCATTCAAGTCGAAGTTTGAACAAGGTGCTCAAATTGTCAAACCCATGTGGACAAGTTTCGGATAACGAAAATGATATCGGCATGACATGCGAACAGTACATTTTATTTACATAATTACAGTATGGATAGTAAAGATAATTGCTTTGATAGTACATAGTTTCTGAATCTCGTCCACATCAAACTGGCAAATTTCGAAGATTGAAGCTGTAACGTTATTCAGAAAGCCTTATTGTTAACTGATTTGAAGATTATGTACGAAAAAATTTCCACAAATTTAATGAATCACTAGCAGTGTGTCTGGTGTAGGCTATTGCACAAAAACACTATAATTTTATGTGTACGTGAGAAATTCTTTTGAGGGATACGTTTAAATTTTCAGAAAGTAGCAGTAAAAATGAACGATTATTACAATTTGATGTTCTAAAATCTTTGTGAATATCAAATGTACTAGTCAGTGTAATACAAAATTTGCAGCCATAACAACTCTTTTCTTGTCACCTACATGTTAAAATGCACTTATCAGTTGGTTAATTTATTATCCCTTAGCACAACTTATTTTAATTAATTTGTTTTTGTGTATACTTGTTTTTCTTAAAAAATGTCCAGAATACGTACCTTGATCGTTCCAGTTTTAGTTAGATTTCTTCAGTGTACATTATTACAAAAATTCCTTTATGGTTAAGCTTCTCAAGCCCATCAAAAAGAATCAACGATTATTATGAAGTTTTGAAATAAATTTATGTGAATGTAAAATTTATTTTGTCAGGCATGCAGTAGTTGTTCCGATCAAACAAACGAACATGGTGCTAGTTGTCGTTCATCAGTCACCGGAATGTTTCGAAGATGTGTGCAAGTCACCAGTAACACAACCACCTACAACCACGCAAGCACCGGCGACTACAACGGCAGCAGGCGATACAGCCACTAAGCATGGCGGTGATACGACGACGAAAGCAAGCTGGAGTGGCACTGCAATGACTACCAAACAGACGACGTCTAGAAGCTGTCCGGTTCTTCATTATACTCTTGGAGTGCGAGCGAATAATGATAAGTAGTACTGTTATTTATTAACAACGTATTCTGACTATTTGAATCTACCTAAATGTTTCTGGCGACAAATTTTTAAAGATTGAAGATAGTATGCACACGATAGAATTAAAGTCCTTCACACGGATTGGCCACGTCTAATGTAAACAGCTTAATCTCTTACGTATGAGAATTTGTCACCGTCGTAGGTAGCCGATCGGAATGGCTATGTGTGTATTGTTAAAAACTTAAGGATTTGTGGTAGCCGCTTTGTGTACAAATTACCGATTAGGTACAAACATGGTAGTTAGCTAACAATTTCTAAGCGTAATTCAATAATCATCTCCTGTACGCTAACTAACTTTTATTTTGGTTTTACCTAGTGATAAAGTATATCCGGAATACTTGAACGCTGGCGCAGATCATACTGGCGTAAATCAGCTGCCATGCAAACAACAACCGCAGTATCGGTATCGACGCGAAACTATGCCGTGTATACATAGTCATCCACAAGTAACTTTCTGTCATTTGTTCCAGACTTGTTTGTAAATTTTACAAGGTCGCATAGTTAGTAATATAAAACTGTCATGTTTTGACAAAGGACAATAATTACAATTTTTATAAAAAATATAGGGTTTCTAGATAGATTTTAGCGCAAAATGTATGTACTGAAAATTAATTATTTTTAAATTTAGTTCTAATAAAATAACTCTGCTGACACAGCGAACACACCGTGCTGCACTTGATTAATAGTAACCTGCTGTTAAAGAAGCTAACCTCAAGGTAATTTCTGAGTAGTACCGCACTTATTGAGTTTTGTTAAATTGCCACATGGCCGCTGCACTGTTTGTTTTCTAGGATTACTTTCGATACGCATTTGTACCTTCGGGATCTATTAAATGCTTTGACATTGTGCTTTTTATAGGAAAATTTTACGGACTGCAGTGGTGCCTTGTCAAACATTCGAATGGCAGAGTCGTCAGTAAAATATTTTGTTTTGGTGTTAACGACGAATATTCTGGTGCTACTACTGAATGGTGTTGCTATTTCTGATAGATAAACATAAAATTTGTGTTGTTGATATCTTCGTGCGTGTTATGATGTTATGATTTAAATTTTTAGTTTGCCTTTTTGGCACGAGTCTGGAAGTATCCGTTTGAAGTTTTTTGTACGGAATTCTATGAAAAATGTCCATTAAATGTTAATTTTTAGTTTTTCATTCTTGAGTAGCACCGAAGAGAACTCTTCCAGGTGAAAATGGTGTTTTGTGAACAGTTGTTTAAATTAGAGCATTTAGCGCAAGCACATTAGAATGTCTTTCATTATTAATTCATAGGGTATTTTGCGCTAAACATAATATATTTTGTTTTGCGGTTGCCGATTAATGTTTCTTATTAAAACGGAAATTTTTTGGTTAAATTTTCGTAAAAAAATTTATGTAAAACATGACGTAGTGGTGAACATGCGGATGGCGTCGGTGGCAAAATAACAGCGTTGCCATTGTTGTTCTTCGAGCTTATATTACGCTTATGTGCCGTGTCATAATCCTTTGCGTGCCATTTGTTATATCATTTTCTTTTGTGTAGCTCTATCTACAATATTGTACAACACCATATAGAGTTATTCGTAGTTGCGAAATTGTTCCTTAATTTTGTTCAGTGCCAACACGGACCAAATTAACAGTTGGACGTATTTTTAGCTATGTAATTTGACAAATGAAATGTCAAGTAAGATCAACTTTTAAATAATGCGGTAAGTTATTTTCAAGTTACGAAAGCCGTTAGCAGTAAATGTCTAATAAAATGTACCTGCTATACTCGTGTCTGCATCTGTGGTTGGGTTGCGTGATTTGCAACATACATTTTAGTGTACATTTTGTGATTTCTGTGACAATGTTTTTATTGATCATCTGCTGTGTGCTAGCTTCTCTGTATATGACCGTGACCACGTCATGCTCGCCGATGCAGCCTCTCATTATAGCTATGTAGCTATGTCAGCACTCCCGTTTCGGAAAGTTTTAGCCCACTAAGTTCGACAATGTTTGAACCTTTCGTTCATTAGTTGGCGCTATGCTTTTTAAAGTTTTTAAGGTCTTCCTCGACGGACGGCGTCGAACGAGTATGGCGCCAGCCTTAAAGTGCGTTCGGTTAGCGGATAAAATTCGGAAAATATATTTTTTCCTCAATTTTGTTAGTTTTAACCTAAGAATTCCACACCCAGTTCCCGTAGATTTTTATATAGAAAGAAGCCAGGCACTCTGTACGTTTGTTTTATGTAAATTTTTGTTACAGTTTTGGTATATTTTAATACTCCAACGCGATATTATTTTTCTTACGCATGTTATGTACGCATTTGTAGTTATATTTGATGCCGTAACTAGTTCGGGTGTGTATGTTTGGAGACCTGGGCTTAATATGACTAATTTGACACGTTAGTTGGATTTATCTGAACTATTTGAATCAAATTGAAACAAATTATAAATTCAAAATGATTGGAAAATCTTTAATGCTAAAGATATCCTCGTTTTTATATGTAGTGTCTTCATCAACTGGAAGGTGTAATTTAACACTTAATGACATTTGCGTACAATATGATTGAACACTGGTTAAGAATTTGTTTACATACAAGTAAGTGTTAACTTCATTCAGTAACCTTTGCAAACTAATTCGAAATTTTGCAGTTGAAAATGTGTTTCGTCTGTCCTGTTTATTACTTTCAAATCACGACAATTATAACTTGCACTAATTTTATTGATTTTTGGTAGTGTTTAGTTTTGTTTTCACGTAAATTAAGCTTCATTATAGGCAAGTAAATTCCATCGAATTAATTGCATAAGGCTTATGAAAACTTGAGGAACTAGCCAGATTAGACAATAAAGGCGATTGCGATACACAATATACGTTTGAATTTTCTTGTTTACATTTTTCAACATATCATTGCTTTGATATTGCGTGTTTGCAGTGATCTGGGTTCGGATTTTGGATTGGTTTTCATTTGACTCTTTCAAATTTTTTAATCCGTATTATTATATTAGAGGAAACGGTACATAAAATGCTTAAGAATTTCACGTAGAAGTTTTAATGGTGTGTATTCCTTAACAGGTCCGATTATTGCACGCAATTACAGACGGGGTTATTTCAGTACGATTGCAGTCGATATTCAAACTTAATTTTTTGGCTTTTCGTTTTGTAAAATGATGGAAGCTATTTTATTTTGCAACAACATCACATCTTATAGCCATACATGTGTTGTATACAGAGCTGTGCCAGATTCTGTCGGTGGTAACTTTCACTTGTGACTTCAATATTTCTACCACGTTTTAAATTGAATTGGAATATAGATTGATATGAGCATAATCATGATTCGATCATACATTATCTGCTCATTTGTGTTTTATATAATGTTTTCTTTCTGTTTAAATTGTTGGTGCTTCTAAGTCTCAATCCCGGTGTGTCAATTTTTTCTTTAGCATTTTACTATATTGGCTTTAATTGTGATCTATCACGCTTTTATGTGTATATATGGGCTGCAAGGGTTTAGAACAATTACCAGGTCAGTGGTCACACAGCTGTTGTATAGTTGTATTGGTGGAGGTTTTCAGTAAATGGAACAATAGTTACTACTGTAGTGACCCGAATAAGTGGGAGGGCCCCATTTTGAGTCCCAATCAATAGGAGTCCGTATTCCTGATAAGAGTCCGTGAGCAGATACAGTCCCTTAACCCAAATTAGAGTTCATAAATGTCAATTATCTCTAATTGTAGCGCAAAAAAGACTCCAGGACCAAATAAAGTGGTGTTCGAAACGTTTGTATGAAATTAGTAACTAGTTGTAGAAATTTGGTTTCTAAAGTATTGCAAGCATTTTCCACTTTGCACAAGATACGTATTGTTTCCTGCCGAAAGTTAAACGGAGTCGAATTTAGTGAAATGTGACTTATGCCGTTTTAATAATAACATTTTATTTTATCTAGCGTTTTGGGTGATATTTGCTCTCAATATTTTCTCGGCAGTTTTTAGGGACATAGTGTTTGTATCTAGCCAGCCCAATGTGTGTATGTATGTGTTTTTCAGATTTTAACAAATTTTATAATTTAATTTTAACTAGTCATTTTGTTTCTCCGTTTTTTGCAATAAATATGACATGTGTACACTAAAGGATATTGAGCGTTTTGGGGTTTCGGAAGTTGGACTTATGGAGTTTAAAACGAATGGGAGAAGCTTAAAACCAATGGGAGAATGACTAAAACTTGCTTTCGGGAGCAGCGCTTACAACCAGTGTGTATTAACCGAATATTCGTTTCCGGCAAAAATTGGGATCTGTTTCCGTTACTGCAATAACACAATTGAGTTACTTTTACGTTCAAAATTAGTGTAAAGATCAAGGGCGGAACGTTTTTCTGTTTGACTACATAGAGTAAGCTTAGCTTAGACTAGTTTTAGCTTAGGATTAAGCTTAGGCTTTTAGGAAATTGCTCATTCTTACGCTTTAGGCTTAGGAATATACTTATAATACTGTTCCGCCCCTGTTAACATTGGCCGGTAAATGTATGAACGCCTCAATCGTGTTGGCAGTAAAAAATTTTGAAACTTTCATACTTCAGTTTCCGGTTTCGTTATTTTTACGATCCGTTTACACCATGCTTAAAACGTATTAAATTTGTTAATGGAAAATTTAATTGTTATTCTGATAGGAAGCGCATATTGAATTTTAGAATTTCAGGTAACGGAATAGTACTTGGGCGCATTATAAATTGTGAAAAATTTTGTTTACTGCCATTTTCCATACTTTCTCGTATTTTCACGCCTCTGATTGTGAGTTTCATTCGAGCGAATATCAACTAGTTCCCAACATTATTCGTGGTTTAGCGACACCACATAAGAACATCCAATGTTCAAATGTTGACACAGTTACAAAATTATGATATTCCGAAAACAATTCGTTTTTGCAGTATACCCTCAGCGTTAGGTAGTACCATTGTTTAGCTATTTTCGATCTCCGGGTCCCTGTGAAATAGTTCAAATGTCTTTTGTTGTTAGCAAAATTAGGACAAGGTTCAATTCTATAGGCACACATTTTCAAATGGGTATATACAGCACCTGTCACCAGTAGCGATAGGTTTTCAAAATGACGAACTCTTGAAACTGGATGTGTAAGGCAAGTCATATCCAAAAACGTGCTGAATTTCGAGTTTCGCCAGTCATTTGTTTTAAGTTACAAGACCTATCACCAACTGATGATATGTGCTACACCCGTTTGAGAATACGGGCCCTAGTTCCAGTGGTTTTCGCAGAGGTTCACCGTCCACCCACGTCTATTATGCATACGTTTACACCACTAATTAATTACGCTACTAATTAATGTGCAGTGTATCTAGTTGAAACCGTACGATGTGCGTAATTTATGAACGTAAGCAGAAGGAGAGACGTACACTAAAATTTGCAGTAGTTGGACAAAATATCAATTTAAAGATTTGATTTACACTTCATATATACGACGTCTTCAATTTCTGATGCTGCATGCAAGAACTTTTCTCAAATAGCGACTGAAGACAAATGTAGTCGTGTTTAAAGTTGCCGTGCCGCAAAGTTTTCCAAGCTTTGTTCTGCATAAAAAAACGAAACATACTACTGTAGTGCCCCAAACAAGAGGGGGGACTGATATTAGACCTCTGTAGAGGTGCCCCCTGTTATTTGGTTACGGACTGTTATTTATACATTTTTAACCCACCCTTCATCATCCTTCGTTACTGGTACATATCCGGTTACTGCAACTATATCTGTTGAATTAAACGTTTATTTGTCTTGAATCGAAAGCTTGAGTGGTAATGCAAGGTTATACTTAAGAATGTACTATCAAAACTTAAGTATGCTTTAAGAATTCGAACGCAACTTTATTAGGTCCTGGAGTCATTATCCACTACAATTAAAGGTCATTAAGATTTATGGACTCTAATTAGGTCTAGGGACTCTATCCTCTCGCGGACTCTTATTTGGAATGCGGAAACCTATTGATTGGAACTCAAAATGAGGACACCCTCTTATTACTCCCTCTTATTCGGGTCACTTCAGTAAAAATTCTTGCTCATGAACTCAAAATATGTATTTTAACCTGATCGTCAGCTATGATCGTAAATTATGTTTGCTTATAGATGTTTCGATTTTATTTTGATTGTAATGTTGAGTCCTCTAACTTTGTGAATTGTGTTTTGACGATGAGCTATAATGTTGAGCACGTATGAGCAATAAAATATTTAACAAATCTGAAGGTACATGGTATGAAATTTGCTTGAATGCAAGGTAGGTGTACCATAGAATTCAATCAGGAGCTGAACCAACATATATGCAAATTTCAGTTAATGCACCCAGTTCACGTGAGCACAGTGTACGAGTGTCGATAATTGTGTTTATCTTATCGATGACAGACGTTTTCAAGAGTTACTGACTCCGACATAGAACACCCAATAGTAAATGTTGAACACGACAAAACTAGCTGGGAATGCGATCATTGAAACTGCATCAATTCGGTTCGCTGTCATTACTGGACATTCAAAACAAATCAGTGGACAACTGCAGTCGAGTCCTACTTGCTGAAAACAGGCAAAATCATGGGTACTTAACTGAATAAATATATTATGACGCTATTAATACGTCACAAGGGGATTGCACGCTTGAAAAATTTTTTTTGCAATATTTGAATATTTCAATTGTGCCACAGGACGCTAGCGATCATCAACTTCCGTATTCTATTTTATATGGTGCGTGGTAGAGAGCTGACAGGTAAATTTTATTGGAACACCCAACTTGTAAAATTCTTTGTTATTACACATAAGTACACAAATATAGGAAAGCTTTGCCTGGTAATAACGGCAGGATTTTTATTGCATTCTTGTTGTATTTCCGTTGTCACAACATCAGAGCTTAAACTTTTCGCTACAGGTTATAACATTTTAGGGTGTGAACAAAATTTTTCAGTCAAAGGTTATTTTTAGCGAAGTAAGCTAACAAAAATCCGATGTTTCTATTTTGATTGTATATGCAAGCAGAAATGTATATAGACTACTATTAGAAGTCTTCCCCTGGCGACGGCTCTTGCAGAAAATCATATTCCGGCTCTGGCTTCGGTAGAATTTCGGACGAATTCCGTTAGAAATTTGTCATAATTATACAACTGCTATATGTTCGGTGCATTTTGCTCTAACTTTTGGCATAATTTTCAATAATAAATTGTCGGGATTTCCTAAAAATTTGCCTTAAATCAAAATCACCTAATTCCGCTTCACCTCCGGCTTCAGCAGGTTTTATTGACCTCTGGCTCCGGCATTTTTCTCTTCGGGTTGCACCCTTAGTAGTTACATATAGGTGATTGTTTTCATGATACCCCATAAGCTTACATGTTCATACCACGCCAAATAACCAACTAAAGCCAACTCAACAAGCGAACAAAATATAAACCCCATACAGGATAAAATCCACACATGGATACTTTTGACAGCATTGGTGCGCGGTAATGTTTGCATTATTGATCCAAACTGAAACGAAATTTGCCAAAATAATCAACTTGTGCATGTTATTCCTTCTGATAAACACTAACTTTTGTTTTCATCTGGTTATTCTGTCAACAACCGGGGTTTGAACAATTATAAATTTACCTGTACATGTGTGACACATCATTCCAGCGTGTAACCAGATCTTCGTTTACGTTTTTGGTAAAAATCGGTGTCGGTTTACGTTATAGAGATAACGGAAATTCTGTTATTTTTACGTTCAAAATTAGTTTCAAATCACGAATATATTTCCAATTTTTATTACCGATATGCTGCAATTATTCGACATGTCAATTACAAAGTTCATACCAAATCTTAAAAATTTCGTTCATTCGCCATTTTTTCAATTAAATTTTTGAAAGACCGTTGAATATTTGCACGCCTCAATTATGTTGGTAAAATATATAACATTTTCAAAACTTTTATACATCAGTAATAGTTTTCCGTTTACTTTATTTTGATAACTTTCCGTTTTCATGACTGCGAATGTTTTCCGGAAAATTTAATGACTACACTTCACGCATTTATATATGAGTTAGTGAACGCGAATTTAGGTACCAAAAGTATTCGGCCTTTGTGTGACATGACTGGTTTCAGGCTTGTACCTCATTCTAAGATCACGTCGAAAATTGTACGCAACTAGCACAAGAATGATATACACTTGCATGCACCGGCCATACACATTAAACAATGAATTCACTACTTTTTACGTGATAAATTGAAAAGTTACAAAACTGCTTCACTACTCAAGAGCTTACTTGAAACGCAAGCGCTAAAAAGCAGTTGACGCACACTGTTGTACGTGATGGTATTGATTTTGAACCAAGATAAAACGACACCCATGAAAGGAATATAATTAAATATGCAGGAACATACGCTTGAAGTATATAAAATCCGTACAATCGTTGAAATACAAACGTTACTGTTAATTCGTCCCATTTTCCTGGTGGATAGTTCTGAAAAAGTGTACTAATGTTACTCAGATTTACTTTCATTTGAGCGTGCGTTTTAAACTGTTTAAAGCTCATGCCTGTACTTATACTGAAGCTTAAGTGAGTATCATTTGAGAGCGGTATAAACCCAGGAGTCTTAAGTCTGGAACAATTGTAAGGATGTATAAAGCATAATGTTATCAATATATAGCCGTCTGCGCTTGCTATTCTTATTTATCTCACCTTTTCCACTCGAATATACGAAAAATTCACAAGACTATAATCGGGTAAATTGATATCTGTCAATATAATCACAGGTGTAGGTTCAAGCCACCGCATCGCGACATCTCCACTGTTGTGATTGTACGATTCATACGTCAGTGAACAACGTTGATTGTCAATCGGAAACGATTTGTTTTCTTTAGCGCATGGCCCGACTACACGTGTTCGATAATTTAGCCAAACAATTCCGTTCGCGTAAATCATTAAAAATATATTTTGATACGGCGATCGGTGGATTGATGCATTTTTCGAATTGACAAAACAACTATTTGGCGTCCAAATGCGTCTTATTAGTGTTTCAGCGTCTAGTGATAAATTTCGCCGACACGGATTGAATTCGGCAAACGACAATGACTCGTCCAACCACATTTCGGTGACGTACAAATCCAGCTCAAATTCAGAGTTGATTTCAATGATTGACGATATTTCTTGAACCCAAAGTTCAACTGTTACTTTGACACCTTCGTCTGCGCTTGCTTTTGGTACTTTGCGGCGATCATTTTGCGCAGCATTGCTCTTACCAGGAAATCTGAGTCATTGTTGCACGATACCGGGTCGTTAATTGTTTTAACAAAATCAACTGTCTCCGCAACCATTTTGTCGGTTTCTGCTTGGTCTAGTTGTTCTTTGTCGTTATTATTATTATTATTATTATTATTATTATTATTATTATTATTATTATTATTATATATTATTATTATTACTGTGACCGATCCTGGTTTGTTGCATCCTAATTTGTCTTTTTTGTTGCCCTTATTTCGGATCTATTGCAGTGCTATTTTTTCCCTTTTTTTTTGGTTTTTTGGCGGGCGCTGTCTTCCCCTGGTTGGTTTTGTTTTCGTGTGGTTGTGGTTGTGTGGGTGTGTTTTGTCTTCCTATTTTTTTCTTCTATTCTTTTGGGTCCGGCGGGTCCGGGGCTGGGCCGTCCTTGTGGGTTGTTTTTGTTGTTGGTGTTTGGTTCTTCTGTGTTTGTTTTTTGCTTCTTCGCGCGCCCCCGTTTGCAATTTCCATCGCCGCTGGCGGTGAAGTTTTATATAGAGACCCGGCCATCGGCTGTGCGTTGTTTATGTAGTTTTGTTGGTTTGCTTGTTCTTGACACTCCAGCGTCGTTCCCCCCTTGTTTCTTACGGAAGGGCGATAACGACGGAACTGGCGATAGATGATTTTTTTTGTTCTCCCCTACCCACGCTACTTCTGCACTTCTAGCTTTTTCAACTGGCTTAAATATCCTGTATTAGAAAGTTTTTCTCGCCTTGTGGATGCTCTTGCCCCATTTACGAACAATTTCCGTTACGAGGGCATCTATAGGTCGTATGACAAAGACCAAATCTGGCATGTTCGAGTTAGTATGGTTTTTGCGTTTTTTTTGGTTGGTCACGTGACAAATTATTTTAATTTTTTTAAATACTCTAGGCGGATGTTGGACGATCAATGTCAGCATTTGTTGTCAAATATTTAATGCTAAACATTCCGCTGACTGTACGCTTGGAGACCTAGGTTATTTTCTGGTTAGTTTTACTTAGTTATTGTTTTGTACCAATAGCGTATGCGTGTCTGGAGTTTGAATATGGCTGCAATCGCTGTTTAATATCGGATACTTAGCGGTATATTAAGCGAAAAATTCAGCATTTTTCTTTCCGCATATAATAGTCAATGACAAAAGCACTTGGCGAAGCTGCTGTATCCGATCATAATCAAAAAATCAGAAACGCACCAATATTTTAAATATTGTTCGCTGCTCTAAATAGTTCATGAATTGCGAACACAAGAACTTTTGGTTAGAGTATTAATGCATTTTGCATAGTTCCTCATTAGATTTATTTACTAATTGTTTGCTTTGCCTGAAAAACTACGGGCTGTATTCTCGAAATGATAAAGTTGCCAAATATTCAACACGCAGTGAGTCCCTTAATTGTCAACATCGATACTTGCAACAGTGCAATCTAAGGTTTTGCAACTTCCGATCCAAATAGTTCAAATCATCACGTGATGAAAAAATATGTGTTATTTTTTGATGTTGTTTTGCTGTTGACTACTGTTTCTTTCGTTCGCTGTCAATGGGACGTCTTTCCAAAGACGCTCCTAGTTTTCAACAGTCGGTAGCGACACATAATGGTGATTACTATGCGAGAAGCAAATCAAGCGAACAGCCCAGTATTCATCAAAGTGAACAACAACTTCAGCAACACCACCACCACCACCACCAACAACAACAACAACAGCAGCAGCAGCAGCAACAACAACAACAACTTCATTCATTAGCTCCGTTTAACAAAAATGGCTCAAACAACGTTGGGGCTTCTCAACCATCAGCGAAACCGCAAACAAGCAGTGAGTAACAACGACCACTAGCCATGATACTAAAATAAAGCAAGAAAAGTTTAAAAGGGATGCTCAGAGTGGATCAAGCGATCATGAAGTAAGCACAACAAACGTCAGTAAAAGTGGTCACAGTAATAATAATAATAATAATAATAATAATAATAATAATAATAATAATAATAATAATAATAATAATAATAACGACAAAGAACAACTAGACCAAGCTGAAACCGACAAAATGGTTGCGGAGACAGTTGATTTTGTTAAAACAATTAACGACCCGGTATCGTGCAACAATGACTCAGATTTCCTGGTAAGAGCAATGCTGCGCAAACATGATCGCCGCAAAGTACCAAAAGCAAGCGCAGACGAAGGTGTCAAAGTAACAGTTGAACTTTGGGTTCAAGAAATATCGTCAATCATTGAAATCAACTCTGAATTTGAGCTGGATTTGTACGTCACCGAAATGTGGTTGGACGAGTCATTGTCGTTTGCCGAATTCAATCCGTGTCGGCGAAATTTATCACTAGACGCTGAAACACTAATAAGACGCATTTGGACGCCAAATAGTTGTTTTGTCAATTCGAAAAATGCATCAATCCACCGATCGCCGTATCAAAATATATTTTTAATGATTTACGCGAACGGAATTGTTTGGCTAAATTATCGAACACGTGTAGTCGGGCCATGCGCTAAAGAAAACAAATCGTTTCCGATTGACAATCAACGTTGTTCACTGACGTATGAATCGTACAATCACAACAGTGGAGATGTCGCGATGCGGTGGCTTGAACCTACACCTGTGATTATATCTGACAGATATCAATTTACCCGATTATAGTCTTGTGAATTTTTCGTATATTCGAGTGGAAAAGGTGAGATAAATAAGAATAGCAAGCGCAGACGGCTATATATTGATAACATTATGCTTTATACATCTCTTACAATTGTTCCAGACTTAAGACTCCTGGGTTTATACCGCTACTCAAATGATACTCACTTAAAGCTTCAGTATAGGAAGTACAGGCATGAGCTTTAAACAGTTTAAAACGCACGCTCAAATGAAAGTAAATCTGAGTAACATTAGTACACTTTTTCAGAACTATCCACCAGGAAAATGGGACGAATTAACAGTAACGTTTGTATTTCAACGATTGTACGGATTTTATATACTTCAAGCATATGTTCCTGCATATTTAATTATATTCTCTTTCATGGGTGTCGTTTTATCTTGGTTCAAAATCAATACCATCACGTACAACAGTGTGCGTCAACTGCTTTTTAGCGCTTGCGTTTCAAGTAAGCTCTTGAGTAGTGAAGCAGTTTTGTAATCTTTTCAATTTATCACGTAAAAAGTAGTGAATTCATTGTTTAATGTGTATGGCCGGTACATGCAAAGTGTATATCATTCTTTGTGCTAGTTGCGTACAATTTTCGACGTGATCTTAGAATGAGGTACAAGCCTGAAACCAGTCATGTCACACGAAAGGCCGAATACTTTTGGTACCTAAATTCGCGTTCACTAATCTCATATATAAATGCGTGAAGTGTAGTCATTAAATTTTCCGGAAAACATTTCGCAGTCATGAAAACGGAAAGTTATCAAAATAAAGTAAACGGAAAAACTATTAACTGATGTATAAAAGTTTTGAAAATGTTATATATTTTACCAACATAATTGAGGCGTGCAAATATTCAACGGTCTTTCAAAAATTTAATTGAAAAAATGGCGAATGCAACGAAATTTTTAAGATTTGGTATGAACTTTGTAATTGACATGTCGAATAATTTTGCAGCATATCGGTAATAAAAATTGAAAATATATTCGTGATTTGAAACTAATTTTGAACGTAAAAATAACAGAATTTCCGTTATCTCTATAACGTAAACCGACACCGATTTTTACCAAAAACGTAAACGAAGATCTGGTTACACGCTGGAATGATGTGTCACACATGTACAGATAAATTTATAATTGTTCAAACCCCGGTTGTTGACAGAATAACCAGATGAAAACAAAATTAGTGTTTATCAGAAGGAATAACATGCACAAGTTGATTATTTTGGCAAATTTCGTTTCAGTTTGGATCAATAATGCAAACATTACCGCGCACCAATGCTGTCAAAGTATCCATGTGTGGATTTTATCCTGTATGGGGTTTATATTTTGTTCGCTTGTTGAGTTGGCTTTAGTTGGTTATTTGGCGTGGTATGAACATGTAAGCTTATGGGGTATCATGAAAACAATCACCTATATGTAACTACTAGGGGTGCAACCCGAAAAGAGAAAATGCCGGAGCCAGAGGTCAATAAAACCTGCTGAAGCCGGAGGTGAAGCGGAATTAGGTGATTTTGATTTAAGGCAAATTTTTAGGAAATCCCGACAATTTATTATTGAAAATTATGCCAAAAGTTAGAGCAAAATGCACCGAACATATAGCAGTTGTATAATTATGACAAATTTCTAACGGAATTCGTCCGAAATTCTACCGAAGCCAGAGCCGGAATATGATTTTCTGCAAGAGCCGCGCCAGGGGAAGACTTCTAATAGTAGTCTATATACATTTCTGCTTGCATATACAATCAAAATAGAAACATCGGATTTTTGTTAGCTTACTTCGCTAAAAATAACCTTTGACTGAAAAATTTTGTTCACACCCTAAAATGTTATAACCTGTAGCGAAAAGTTTAAGCTCTGATGTTGTGACAACGGAAATACAACAAGAATGCAATAAAAATCCTGCCGTTATTACCAGGCAAAGCTTTCCTATATTTGTGTACTTATGTGTAATAACAAAGAATTTTACAAGTTGGGTGTTCCAATAAAATTTACCTGTCAGCTCTCTACCACGCACCATATAAAATAGAATACGGAAGTTGATGATCGCTAGTGTCCTGTGGCACAATTGAAATATTCAAATATTGCAAAAAAAATTTTTCAAGCGTGCAATCCCCTTGTGACGTATTAATAGCGTCATAATATATTTATTCAGTTAAGTACCCATGATTTTGCCTGTTTTCAGCAAGTAGGACTCGACTGCAGTTGTCCACTGATTTGTTTTGAATGTCCAGTAATGACAGCGAACCGAATTGATGCAGTTTCAATGATCGCATTCCCAGCTAGTTTTGTCGTGTTCAACATTTACTATTGGGTGTTCTATGTCGGAGTCAGTAACTCTTGAAAACGTCTGTCATCGATAAGATAAACACAATTATCGACACTCGTACACTGTGCTCACGTGAACTGGGTGCATTAACTGAAATTTGCATATATGTTGGTTCAGCTCCTGATTGAATTCTATGGTACACCTACCTTGCATTCAAGCAAATTTCATACCATGTACCTTCAGATTTGTTAAATATTTTATTGCTCATACGTGCTCAACATTATAGCTCATCGTCAAAACACAATTCACAAAGTTAGAGGACTCAACATTACAATCAAAATAAAATCGAAACATCTATAAGCAAACATAATTTACGATCATAGCTGACGAGGTTAAAATACATATTTTGAGTTCATGAGCAAGAATTTTTACTGAAGTGACCCGAATAAGAGGGAGTAATAAGAGGGTGTCCTCATTTTGAGTTCCAATCAATAGGTTTCCGCATTCCAAATAAGAGTCCGCGAGAGGATAGAGTCCCTAGACCTAATTAGAGTCCATAAATCTTAATGACCTTTAATTGTAGTGGATAATGACTCCAGGACCTAATAAAGTTGCGTTCGAATTCTTAAAGCATACTTAAGTTTTGATAGTACATTCTTAAGTATAACCTTGCATTACCACTCAAGCTTTCGATTCAAGACAAATAAACGTTTAATTCAACAGATATAGTTGCAGTAACCGGATATGTACCAGTAACGAAGGATGATGAAGGGTGGGTTAAAAATGTATAAATAACAGTCCGTAACCGAATAACAGGGGGCACCTCTACAGAGGTCTAATATCAGTCCCCCCTCTTGTTTGGGCACTACAGTAGTATGTTTCGTTTTTTTATGCAGAACAAAGCTTGGAAAACTTTGCGGCACGGCAACTTTAAACACGACTACATTTGTCTTCAGTCGCTATTTGAGAAAAGTTCTTGCATGCAGCATCAGAAATTGAAGACGTCGTATATATGAAGTGTAAATCAAATCTTTAAATTGATATTTTGTCCAACTACTGCAAATTTTAGTGTACGTCTCTCCTTCTGCTTACGTTCATAAATTACGCACATCGTACGGTTTCAACTTTAGATACACTGCACATTAATTAGTAGCGTAATTAATTAGTGGTGTAAACGTATGCATAATAGACGTGGGTGGACGGTGAACCTCTGCGAAAACCACTGGAACTAGGGCCCGTATTCTCAAACGGGTGTAGCACATATCATCAGTTGGTGATAGGTCTTGTAACTTAAAACAAATGACTGGCGAAACTCGAAATTCAGCACGTTTTTGGATATGACTTGCCTTACACATCCAGTTTCAAGAGTTCGTCATTTTGAAAACCTATCGCTACTGGTGACAGGTGCTGTATATACCCATTTGAAAATGTGTGCCTATAGAATTGAACCTTGTCCTAATTTTGCTAACAACAAAAGACATTTGAACTATTTCACAGGGACCCGGGGATCGAAAATAGCTAAACAATGGTACTACCTAACGCTGAGGGTATACTGCAAAAACGAATTGTTTTCGGAATATCATAATTTTGTAACTGTGTCAACATTTGAACATTGGATGTTCTTATGTGGTGTCGCTAAACCACGAATAATGTTGGGAACTAGTTGATATTCGCTCGAATGAAACTCACAATCAGAGGCGTGAAAATACGAGAAAGTATGGAAAATGGCAGTAAACAAAATTTTTCACAATTTATAATGCGCCCAAGTACTATTCCGTTACCTGAAATTCTAAAATTCAATATGCGCTTCCTATCAGAATAACAATTAAATTTTCCATTAACAAATTTAATACGTTTTAAGCATGGTGTAAACGGATCGTAAAAATAACGAAACCGGAAACTGAAGTATGAAAGTTTCAAAATTTTTTACTGCCAACACGATTGAGGCGTTCATAAATTTACCGGCCAATGTTAACAGGGGCGGAACAGTATTATAAGTATATTCCTAAGCCTAAAGCGTAAGAATGAGCAATTTCCTAAAAGCCTAAGCTTAATCCTAAGCTAAAACTAGTCTAAGCTAAGCTTACTCTATGTAGTCAAACAGAAAAACGTTCCGCCCTTGATCTTTACACTAATTTTGAACGTAAAAGTAACTCAATTGTGTTATTGCAGTAACGGAAACAGATCCCAATTTTTGCCGGAAACGAATATTCGGTTAATACACACTGGTTGTAAGCGCTGCTCCCGAAAGCAAGTTTTAGTCATTCTCCCATTGGTTTTAAGCTTCTCCCATTCGTTTTAAACTCCATAAGTCCAACTTCCGAAACCCCAAAACGCTCAATATCCTTTAGTGTACACATGTCATATTTATTGCAAAAAACGGAGAAACAAAATGACTAGTTAAAATTAAATTATAAAATTTGTTAAAATCTGAAAAACACATACATACACACATTGGGCTGGCTAGATACAAACACTATGTCCCTAAAAACTGCCGAGAAAATATTGAGAGCAAATATCACCCAAAACGCTAGATAAAATAAATGTTATTATTAAAACGGCATAAGTCACATTTCACTAATTTCGACTCAGTTTAACTTTCGGCAGGAAACACTACGTATCTTGTGCAAAGTGGAAAATGCTTGCAATACTTTATAAACCAAATTTCTACAACTAGTTACTAATTTCATACAAACGTTTCGAACACCACTTTATTTGGTCCTGGAGTCTTTTTTGCGCTACAATTAGAGATAATTGACATTTATGAACTCTAATTTGGGTTAAGGGACTGTATCTGCTCACGAACTCTTATCAGGAATACGGACTCCTATTGATTGGGACTCAAAATGGGGCCCTCCCACTTATTCGGGTCACTACAGTAGTAACTATTGTTCCATTTACTGAAAACCTCCACCAATACAACTATACAACAGCTGTGTGACCACTGACCTGGTAATTGTTCTAAACCCTTGCAGCCCATATATACACATAAAAGCGTGATAGATCACAATTAAAGCCAATATAGTAAAATGCTAAAGAAAAAATTGACACACCGGGATTGAGACTTAGAAAGACCAACAATTTAAACAGAAAGAAAACATTATATAAAACACAAATGAGCAGATAATGTATGATCGAATCATGATTATGCTCATATCAATATATATTCCAATTCAATTTAAAACGTGGTAGAAATATTGAAGTCACAAGTGAAAGTTACCACCGACAATATTTGGCACAGCTCTGTATACAACACATGTATGGCTATAAGATGTGATGTTGTTGCAAAATAAAATAGCTTCCATCATTTTACAAAACGAAAAGCCAAAAAATTAAGTTTGAATATAGACTGCAATCGTACTGAAATAACCCCGTCTGTAATTGCGTGCAATAATCGGACCTGTTAAGGATTACACACCATTAAAACTTCTACGTGAAATTCTTAAGCATTTTATGTACCGTTTCCTCTAATATAATAATACGGATTAAAAAATTTGAAAGAGTCAAATGAAACCGAATCCAAAATCCGAACCCAGATCACTGAACAAACACGCAGTATCAAAGCAATGATATGTTGAAAAATGTAAACAAGAAAATTCAAACGTATATTGTGTATCGCAATCGCCTTTATTGTCTAATCTGGCTAGTTCCTCAAGTTTTCACAAGCCTTATGCAATTAATTCGATGGAATTTACTTGCCTATAATTAAAGCTTATTTTACGTGAAAACAAAACTAAACACTACCAAAAATCAATAAAATTAGTGCAAGTTATAATTGTCGTGATTTGAAGTAATCAGTGAAACAGGACAGACGAAACACATTTTCAAACTGCAAACTTTCAAATTAATTGAAAATGTTACTGAATGAAGTTAACACTTACTTGTATGTAAACAAATTCTTAACCAGTGTTCAATCATATTGTACGCAAATGTCATTAAGTGTTAAATTAAGCATTCCAGTTGATGAAAACAACACTACATATAAAAACGAGAATACAATCTTTAGCATTAAAGATTTTCCAATCATTTTGAATTTATAATTTGTTTCAATTTGATTCAAATAGTTCAGATAAATCCAACTAACGTGTCAAATTAGTCATATTAAGCCCAGGTCTTCCAACATACTCTCCGAACTAGTTACGGCATCAAATATAACTACAAATGCGTACATAACATGCGTAAGAAAAATAATATCGAATTGAAGTATTAAAATATACCAAAAAATGTAACAAAAATTTACATAAAACAAACGTACAGAGTG